>PVJO010001262.1:0-48163 GCA_004026905.1 Hystrix cristata | reverse complement strand
AACTAAAAGTAAACTCACGTTGATCATTTTTGTTTCAGGGGAAGAGAAAAGAAAGGATATGTGGATATCGAATCATCTCTTCATTAGTCCTTTTCCCTACCTCATTACCTTAAACTGAAAACACAATTACTAAGGAAAAGAAAAAATAAGATCACAGAGTCTACGTTTCTAGAATTATTCAATAGTACTTCATAGTTTTGATGTAATTCTACACATGATGAGTGATAAGCACTCACCCCAAAGCAAGTGTTCAAGGTGTTCCCATGATCTCAAGATGCTCTGATCACTGCAAACCAGGGAACCAAAACTGACAAGTAATTTTCATTGTTTCAGCAACATGAACAGTTTGGAATTCACTCTGGAAAATACATTATTCAATATGATATAAAGTATGTACGAAACCATTATTTAAAACTGGATGTGGTGGCGCACGCCCATATCTCAGCACTCTCAGGAGGCTGAGGCAGGAGTTCCAGGCCAGCCTGGACTACACAGCGAAATCCTGTCTCAAAAAACAAATACAGCTGGGGATTTAGCTCAGTGATTAGAGTGCTTGCCTTGCAAGCACAAGGCCCTGAGTTCAATCCCCGGCACCACAAAAAATAAATAAATAAATAAATAAATACAAAAAAATTGTGTAGGGAAGGAATTCTGACTGAGAAAAACAGTGCTGCTAATCACTACGAGGAATTATCCTCTAGTTCAGTACAACTGCAACCATGACATCACTATAAAAAGATGCTCCGCACTTCATTCTTCCCACATCATCTGAGGGCTTCAAATGTTCAGAAAACCACTGTAGGTACATGAATAAATTTCGATGTATCTTTTACACTAGTTATTCCGAGTCTTTTGGATGCTATTGTACACATTTCAGATAAACTAGCACGTTGATATACTGACTTGACAAGCCCTTTTGTGAAGTATTATTTGCAATGTCATGTGGTTTGAGGACCGGAAACTTGCTGAAAGTAGGACTTACTCCCAACTTTATATTAGCTCTTTTATTTTGCTCCATTTTATGTGAATGCGTTTGATCAAAAGCAGTACTCACTCTGACCTTGGGATAAAAATGGTCAAAAATTTAACAGAAATACAAAGAACATGTTTAAAAAAAAAAAAAAAGACAAGAGGCTGGCCTGATAGCTCATGGTAAGATAAACAACAGAAGAATAAGAACTACACCTAAATGAAGATAAATTTACATTCACACATACACATAAGTGCACCTCCAGATTAACAGTATTCGTTTATTCCTGAAAATCATGTCATGTAGCAAAAAAAACCAAATAAAAAATGTGTTTTCAGTAATTTTTTATGAGGAAAAATTATGTTTCATTTCAACCCAAAATGTCCAATTTTCACACACAGAGTCACACACACACACTGTCCACTAAATAATGAAGACAAGATATACAAGTGATAAATATGAAATTGAAGCAATTTTTATATAAATTAGAAGTTTAAGCCAGGCATGGGGGTACATGCCTGTGATCCTAGCATCCTAGGAGAGGGAGGCAGGAGAATCCCAAGTTTGAGCCCAGTCTGGGCAACTTAGTGACTTAGTGAGATGCTATCTCAAAATAAGAAACAAAATGGCTGGCAATGTATTCAAATGAGAAGGCCCTGGGTTCAATCCCCTGTATCACACACACACACACACAAACACATACACACACACGTGCATGCATGCACACACACACACACGCAAAGTTTCTTGTACTTATTCTCTTCACTTTCTGTACCTTACTCTTCACTGATTTTCAACCTCTTGAATTTAAAATTATGTTACATTCAGCTACGCCTGAAAATAAAACATAGGACAGAAAATACACCTGAAGGCCAAAACAAAGAGTGTATATGAAGACTTTAGCTGCCCAAAGAAAATTGTGTCTGTTCTCATGAAACTAAAAAGTCTTCCAGCATAAGCCTGGCAGAACAAAATTCTTTCATTCCTGCATACTGTGAAATTGAAATTTGTTCAATATGACATTCTCTGACTACAAACTATTGTTAAGAAAATGTGTATGTTTTCACCTAAAACTATAATGTTCAAATGTCACTTTTTAAAATATATTTATTTAATGTATATTGGAATAAAATTTTGATATGCTGGAAAAAATTGTCATTCAAACACCAGATAATTTTTGAAAAAATACTACGACAAAATATTATTAACCAAATGAGTGTTGTACAACAAGTATACATGTATATTAATGTAGGCAAGTGTAATTTATAAATTCATTAAGTGAAGAATGACCAAAAATCCTCGAGAAAAAAGTCATATTTAGGGGAAACAATCAAAGAATCATGCTTTGTTTTTTCACTCCCCTGATACCTTTTTCTAAAGTTTCTAATTTTTCAACTTCCAATTTTTGGTATGTCCTAAGGAGCAGGAAAGGTTTTTAAAGGAGAGTAGGGAAGCTGCAGCATGGAACAGCCCTGTTGGCTCTCTATGGGGACCACACTCCTCAAAGACATATTAAGGAGAATATTTAACTCATTATAAAATCAGTGGAACAGCAAAAATCTCAGAGTAGATCCCTCTGTCTACAAAAGAACAGTTTTTCATTGTCAAGTAAAATTAGGTATGTGTGCCTAATATTTCAAAAATATTTATCCAGCTATAAATAATATCTTTCATTTAATTTTTGATTTAATTCTTAGACTTTCAAAAACACCAAACCTAGTTCCGAACTATTAATGCACTGAAGTAGAAATTAAGATTGCTAAATATGATATACCCCATCTTTGAAAACACAGAAATGCCACGTGATATTGTGTTTTCCGTTGGTCATTTTCCGTGTTAATCTTCAAAGCTTTAATTTAGACAGGAAAGCTGAAGGACACAGAGGATAAGCCAAGATGATGCTATGACATGTTCTTTAAGCTGCCATTTGAGAAAGAAAAACTATTAGTATCTGCTTGTTTACTATAAAAATACAAGGTAAATTGTGACAGGGCAATTTTCTTATTTACATTTGCTAGGAATTTTGATTCTAAATAAATGAGAGCGTCCCTTACTGAACACCATGGTGATGCTTTGTTACAGTGTATAGTCTGTGCAAAATCTAGTCAAATTCCAGAAAATTAACCTTCCTCAGATTTATTACTCAAAAATAGCTTACAGGATCAAATGTTGTTAGTGTAAAGGTCCCTGTAAAGCAAATATAAGGAAGAATTATTATAAGAATGAGCAACACACAAAGTCAATGTAGATGCTGTAGAGTGGACAACAGATAACTACTTTTACAGGGCTGAAAATACACATCGTTATTTATTTGCACTTTCCATTTCAATTGACACGTCAGTTACACGTGGTTCATATTTTTAGATAATTGTGCTTGAAATGATTTATCTGTCGTAGCATATTTGTTCATAAAAGAGAATTGTAGTTACAAATTCTTTCTCATTCCAAATAAATTAGACTAATCGCTTTAATATGCCTTCTATAGGAGGACTTATGGTAAGATATCAAAATCTATCACATGGTAAGTACCTAACAAATTTTTTTAATTTTAATCATAATTTTTTATTTAATTTATTTTATTTTAATGGTACATTATAGATGTACATAGTAATAACGTTCAACATAGGGGATTTGTACCTGTACATGATATATCTTGTGGCTTCTTTTTTTCCCATTCCCCTCCCCTCCCTTTACCCCCTTAATCATAATTTTTCTAAAAGTAAAATATGTGCCATTTTTAGATAGGCCACAAATGTTTAAGTATCATGGGATACAATTCTTGCTATTTTACAAATCAGCAAATGCATCTATGTTCTTCCAAAATAAGAAAGGCCCTCAATTTTTAAAATACTTGATTCTTACAGGCTGAATCAAATTTAGGGAGTTGTGTTGAGAACAAATTATGCTGACTATTTTTCACCTCTCACTCATTGTCTGCGCATTTTTCTTTTGTTCTGGTCCATGCTGCAGACAGCTGCTCGCAAGGGTTCATCTCCCTAGGTCTGCTGCACTCTCACTTCAGTAGGTGCAGGCAATTGGAGGCACCAGCTAATCCACAGGTAAGGGAAGGGAGTAACCTACTTCTTCTTCCGTGCCTTTCCGGTCTTGGTGTGGTAGAAGCTGCAACCCCGGATCCCACAGACACAAATGTTGGCAAAACTGGATAGTGTTGACTGTCCCCCTGAACTCCAGCCTTGTACTACTTTCCAGCTTTTCTTAATGTGTGTTTGTGATTCATAATAGTTGCATTTATTTTGAGAAATTCGTCATTATATATAGTTTGACTTTAACACACACATGTTCCTGCTTGTTTCAAATACTCATTTTGTGCATCTCTTTCCTTGTAATACTGGGGCTCATGTATTTACTATCTAGGCCTATACTTGTATCTGTATGCCTGCATCTACATCTACCTATCTATTTCTATCTAGATCTATATGTATCCATATCTATCTACACCTATACCTATGTCTGTCTAGTCACATATACCTCTTCTCAAAGGATACTAAGAGAGCAAATGAAGAAAGCCAGACAGTAACTGCAGTAGAGGCAGGCAGAGAAGGTGCTCTGCTTATGCACAATGTTCCAAAAGACATCTTTCCTATTGGAAAAATTTTGCATTGTCTATACTTGTGCTGTCTTCCTTTGTAGCCATTAGCCACATGAGGCTATTAATATGCAAACTAATTAAAGTTGAATACAATTAAAAATCCAGCTCCTCAGTCACATTAATCCCATTTCATGGATTGCTGGCTGAAATACTGGATAGCACAGGGTAGATCATTTCACTGCAGCAAGTTTGTTGGCTTTGAACTGCTTGAGACATTCTGATGACCAAAAGTATAATTGCACGTTCAGATATTTTATGGATAGTTGGAATTATTTATGATAAAATGGAATATTTTAAGCCTTTAAGATTTGCAACATGGTGAATAGTAATTTCTACATATGTAGAATGCATGCTTTACGAATAAATTATTATTTTCTTTTCAGCTTTTCTTTTAGCTAAAAAAAATCTAAAATAATACTGACTTAAACAACAGAGAAGTTAATTTCTGTCATATATAGTAGTTCAAACACAAGTCATCTTCTCAGGCTGGAATGGTGACTGGAGTTGAGGATCATGTATTGCCCTCTCAGCCTCAAACTAGGTTTTCCGTAATAATCTAAGATGGGTGTTCTAACAAAAAGAAATAAGTGAAAAAAGATGGCACATGAATTGCCTGGATGTTCACTTCTACCATGTCAGCTAGTATGCAGTTATTCATAACCAAATGAATAACCCAGGAAGACTGGGGAAGTTATTCTTTAGTAGGTTTGTCCTAGACCCAGTTAACACCTTTAATACAAGACATGAAGGAGATACTGGAAAGACAATTTAGTGGCTTTGTCCATATTGATGCATTTTATGCTCAAATCTTTCTTCCATTAATTACTAATTCTCTATCTATCAGCCAGTATTTGAGATCACTAACCTCATTCTGTTTTTTTTTAAAAAACATAGAATTAGAAGAACCACAAAGACCACCTTTGAATTAAATATTTGTTTTGTATTATTTGCTGATTCACTCCTAAAATTCAGTGGCTACTTAAAGAAATACAATGGATCATGGTACAAGAAGCCAGTTTAAAAAATTGATTGAATTAAATATGACGTTTGGAGGAAAATTAGGTGCATGAATCTACAAATTAAAAGGACAGCATGTTTTAAATATAGAACCCCCCAAAGACTTGATACTAAAATACACTGATGTCTGTAGACCAGTTATTTAATTATCTATTGTGAATAAGGATTTCTCATTAATTTGACAGTTCAAACACTTACTCAGCATATTGATACTTGGCATACTTAATATATGAAAGTGAGAAAAACAGAGTGATTTATGCGATAGTTGAATAGAAATACAGGGAACTGGGGCTGAGGATTTAGCTCAGTGGTTAAAGTGCTTGCCTTGCAAGCACAAGGCTCTGAGTTCGATCCCCAGCAATGGGAAAAAAAAAAAAAAAAGTGAAACTAGAAATACAGGGAACTACAAAAAAATGTACTTCATTATTCCCCTGATGTATTTTTCAAATCTTAGTGGATTATTATTAGATAACACTCAGTTACCATCATTAATTTTTAATGTTCTCACCTTTTTCCTGTCTCCATTTACTAATTGACAATTATCTGACTTATTTGTCAAAAGAAGTATCTCACAGAGCAAATATTATTTTATGAAGTATTTGCAAATTGTTTGAAAGATATATTTTACACAGAAAAATTCCTTTCAAGTTTAAGATTTGGAGTTTTGATCATTTATTTCCTTATTCAAAAAAAACATTTGCTTAGTTAATAGCTTTTGCCCAACATCATGTCCAGGGAAAACAGGCCTCCTCATTTAACCTTGGCCTCAGTTTCACACATAGGTCAATAAGTAAATCTTGAGCACCTCAGATACATACAGGATCTTTGAAATAATTGAATATTAATTTTGGGACTGAATCACACCAATATGGCAAGGGAGAATGGGAGAAAATCACGTAGCTCTGGTAAAGCATGAGAAGTACATGCTTAACACAGAGTCATAAAGAGTCACAAAAGCACTGCTTATTATAAATGTAAGGCTCTCTAGGATGATTAAAAGAAAACAACAAGGTAACGGTTACTGCTTATCGGAGCTAAAACTTTATTTGGTGTTTTCCCCAAAATAAAAGATGAGTAGAACTTTTCATTTGTAGGTGAACACATTTCTTTCTGAGCACAAATCATCAACATAGATGAAATATTATCCTTGGACTTTTGAAATAAGTTTTTATTAATTCACATATTACAATTTATCTTCAAAACTATGGCAATAAAATTGTACTCTAAATATAAACACCTTGTTCTAAAAGTTGCAGTTGTTAAGCAGTCAATAAATATTTATTGACTGCATTAAATGTGTTTCACTTAATGTGAATATTGCCTGATTCCAATCAGAAATTGCCAGTTATGCAAGATGTTGGTCTATAGTTAACGAGATAATGGATTCCACATTTATTTTGCCAAAAATATTAATCGTGAACACTTTTTTTTTTTAACAGCTTTTGGGTTTTTAAACCTTAGAGCATATTTTACTGGCCTTAAAGTCTGGTATTCAGCTGTCCACGGCTTCAAGTCTAAACAGCCAGAATATTATGGATGTTCTAGGTAAACTCTGCGCTACAATTACTTCTTTGCTGTGGTGCTTAGAATGAGGCATATCCTATTTCAAGAACTATAGCTATGCAAGGTCAGTGAGATTTGATGCCTGAGGGTTACAGTTCTTCCTAATGGAAAAAAATCCTCAGATTAAATAAAAAAGATTTACATAAAATTATTTAAATATGTTCATTTTTTACTTATGATACTTTCACTTATAAATTTTATTTCATTATCTTTTCTTTCTCACAATTATAAAGTTGAACTGAAGTAGAAGTTATTACTCAACAAGCATTTGTGAAACTTCTTGGTATTCAATTTTACCATTGTTGTTAAGTCTCTAATTTTTGAGAAGTTAAATTTTTAACCTTTGCTGCCAAAAATTATAAAATTAAATATTTACTACATTAAAGGCATACTTCACTTAATTTCTCTTTTTTTATAAAAGCATAAAGCAGATACTCTTTATTGTTTTCTCCAATAGCCATTTTTCTTTTTCCTACGTGGTAGATTTTAATTATATTCATGTTTCTACATGATTAGAAATTGATCCTGATGAAGTAAGCCCTTCTCAATGTAAACTCAATCATTTTGTAAAGGTCTGATATAGCAAGAAGAATACATGCAGCTTAATACTGAACAACGAGTCTTGATGGTAGGTTTGGTACATGGAGGGGTACGGGCAATGTTTTTTCCCTCTTAAAAAGAGATGGAAGAAAGAAGAATACTCTTTCATCTACTCAGTGTCTAGAGTCTGAAGAGAGCAACTGCAGCCTTTCTGTGACAACGAGGAGAGGTCAACATGAGGAGAAACACAGGATCACTGGACATCTGAAAACTTGATCACATTGTTGAAGCACTGAATGAGTCAACCCTGGAACAGCTTTGCCTGTGGATACCCTTATACATAAAACAATCAGTCTTCTCATAGTTCAATATCAGTTAAGTGGAGACTTTCCTAAAACAGCTAATGTCATTCTAACAGATAACGACACTATACGCAATGATTTACATAAAGTGGCACACACTAGTCAACACAAAGTTCTAAATTTATGTCAAAAGTGATTGTAATTTTGTCTGTTCTGCCAGCTAATTCTTGCATTATGCTCAAGTACTGTTTATTATTCACATAAGAAACTGAAACCATTTGTGTTCACTGTGCAATATTTCCTTTCTTCTGTTTTCTATTTCAACTGTATACTATACCAACTCCATACGTGTGTTTAAGGCAATGCTTCTAATATAAATCATTATAGTATCCAAATAAAGAAATACAGGCCTTTACTTTAAGAATTTATAATTTTCATTCATCAAAAAATGAATATAAGTGTAAGATAATACACATTTTATAAAAAGACAACATTGCAAAAAGTAAGAGTAATCTCAGGATACATAGTCAAAATACAAAATCAAATACGATATGATTTTAGAATGTGTCTTTTTAGTAATGTTTTACAATAAGGAGTTAATTTCTTATCAATAACATTTATTTCATCTCTTTATATGGTAGAAATAGACTCAAATTGCCCAAAATAACTTTCTAACATAGAAATTTTAGCCATTTTCTCCCATCTTGCTAGTTTTCTCCTCCCAACCAAATTAAGAACCAATAATATGTTGGCTTAAAGAACAAAATTATTGCTTCTATTTCTAAACACCTGGATAACTATGGACAGAAAATTTAAGAAAAAAATATTCACTCCTATTAGATGTAAGTGATTATGGCATTTTATGAGAAAAAAGAAAACGGTTTTGGTAATTTAAATAATATTATCAGTACAGTTGGACACTATATCACACGCTTGTAACCCGAGTGCCCTGGGAATACGAGGCAAGAGGATTGTAAGTTTGAGATCAACCCAGGTACCTTAGTGAATTAGTGAAACCCTATTTAAAAACAAAAACAAAAACAAAAACAAAAAATTTTAAAGGTCAGAGATACAGGGCAAAGGCCCTGGGTTCAGTCCCTAGTACAACAAGAACAACAACAAAACAAATAAATAAAAACAAAATTGTCAAATATGAAATTCAAACTCCAAGAAAACTAAGGAATTTATTTCCTTATTATATAAAACAATAAAATCACCAAACAGACATAAAAACGTACCTGTTTATGAATTTGTGTGATGCACAAATGCATGATATATAATCACTATATTTTGATTACCATTTTCTATAACACTTTAAATATTATTCTGTTTATGAATATATATTCTGATCTCTTCATATATATAAATTAGTGTGTGCTTTTTTCTATTTTAACCATACCCACACACTATGGATTAGATTAGCAATATCTCCAAAGGCTTATGTGTAAAGGCTTAGTTTCTGTGCCAGGCGTGGTGGCACATGCCTGTAATCCAGCACTCAGCAGGCTGAGGCAGGAGGATCATTGTGCGTTGGAGGCCTGCCTTGGCTACACAGTGAATTCAAAAGCAGCCTCAACTACATAGTCAGACCCTGTCTCAAAAAAAACAAAATAAATATATAAACAAATAATAAATAAAGGCTAAGTTTCCAGCTTGGCGCTATTGGGAGGTGGTGGATCCTTTAAGAGGTGGGGCTTCGTCTCTGTAGAAGAAGTCTTGGGTCACTGGAGGCCCAGCCCTCAAAAAAGACAGTGAGAATCCAGCACCTTCTCCTCTCTCTTTCACTCCTCAGTCACCGTGAGGTAAGGGCCCTGCTTCACATATCCTGCATGCTATGATGTGCTGTTTCACTGCAGGCCATAAAGATGCCCTCATCTGATTATAGACTGAAATCTCTGAAAGCAAGAGCCAGAGTAGACCTTTCCTCTTTTTAAATTATAGCTCTAAAATATGGGTTACAGTAACAGGTATCTGACTAACACACTCTGGGATAATGTCTCCTGTTTTCCAATGGATTAAGAAATTCTTTAGATAATTTGACTGCAATTGACTGCAGCACACCTCCCCAGATGTCATCATTCGTTAATTTGGATACAAAATGAAGTAGAACTTCTACAAGTTGGACAAAACGGATTAAGAAGAAAGAACCAAAAGAAAATGAGCAATCATTTCAGCAGATAATTCCCTTATTCCAATGAGCTTTTAAATTGAATTAGTTCTTAAGAACATCTTTTGTACAGATGTATTCTCCAGGTATATTTTAATATGTCCTTTTTAGTGTATCTATAGCCCTAAATTGGCTCACTGCAAATATATAATTGGCAGGTGCCAGTGTTAGAAATTAATTTCAGTAAGGAAAATGTTTGTCTTTGTCTTTCCACTTGGTAGTCAGGAAATGTGTTGGATTATTTCATTTCATTTTCATTCACTGGCATGACTCATTTAGCATTTCCTACACAGAATAGCTCTAAATACTATAAACATTTTCCAAGTAAAAGTCCTGTTGTGTTTGTTTTAAGAAACAGATAAGTATCATTTGTACTTAGCAGAATTTATTTGCATATAAACAATTAATGTGTTAAAGTTTTTCAATCTGCCATTTTTACAGAAAGAACAATAAATATATACTCTGAATTTGTTCGTATTATTATCTGTTTCCTTTAGTATTATTATCTATTTCCTTTAACATGCATTGTCCTGTTGTACCAGGAGGTGTTAATCTGAAAAGGAGGGAGGGAAGGGTGAGGGAAGACAGAAAGAAGAAAGGAGCCAGAAAACAATTTGATAATATCGACTTTTCTTTATGGTAACAATTGCACTTTGTTTCCCCAAACATTACTTAAATATAAAGACAACAGTAGAAAATAGCTTCCTCTCAGAGCAGGAAAAAACTATAAAAATGTTAAAACTACAGCACATATTAGCAAAACACAAGCATCTGCTGACAGAAAGAGGCTCACAATGTCAGCCACACTTCCATTAAAACATTTTTGCAATTCCTGCAGTTTATCAGTAAGAAATTTGTATGGAAGATGTTGTTCATTGCATTTTTAAGGGAAATAAAATTGAAAGGTCAATGTTTAGAGGGACTAAAGAAGATTAAGAATCCTATCACATTAAGGAATATGGTCAGGATCTACCCTGATTTTTATTTGTATGTTGGATTAACATTGGATTATCATACAAAAGCAAATACATTATACAAGAGCACTCTCAACATCCTGAGGGAATGTTTTCTTGAAAAGTCTCCTTCAATTTGCCGTTCTCAGGTGGGTATAATGGCAGATACTTATAATTCCAGCACTCTGTGAGGATGAGACAGAAACCACAAGTTCAGACCCAGACTGGGCAACTTACTGATTTAGCAAGACCCAGTCTCAAAAAAAAGAAAAAAAAAAAAGTGTGCTGAGAATGTAGCTTATTTCTAAGCCCCTGAGTTCGATACACAGTACCACCAAGACAGATAGATAGATAGATAGATAGATAGATAGATAGATAGATAGATAGATAGATAGATTTCCAATCCAATGTATATTAGGTATCTAACATGCCCCATGCATGGCCAGGCTCAGAAAAGACAGTGATAAGCAAGATGTAGTCCAGCCCTCAATTGACAGTCTAATCAGAGAAGCAGACAAGTAAGCCAAATATCAGAAACCAGACACTGCCTATTTACAATGAAGATTTCTTGAAAAAGTGGACTGATCTGTCTCAAAAGTCAGAATCCTTTCACCATGAAGAATTATATAAATATATAGGTTGAAACCATTCAGACAGCTGCAAAACCATCAAATTTGTCATTTAAAATTGTCCACACGTGTGTGTAGGCATTTGCGTTTTGGTTTGTTAGCACTCAGGAATACTTCTGGAGCTAGAAAATCATCAACAAGGATTGACAATTTTATACAAAGTCATTTTTATTAACAATAAACGTAGGAATAGTGTTTCCAAAACCAGTTTGTAATAGCTAAATGACTACTAGCTCTTTGAATTCAATAACAGTTTGGAAAAATATACAGTTATTTGTTTCAAGTCTTAAATAATTTGAAAATAATTAATTTTCCTCCCAAGTGTAGACTATCTATGAATTTAGTAATCTGGCAACCTAATCTAATTCCTGTCATTTTGCCTTTGTTTAAAGTTCTATTATTAAAAAAATCAAGAATACAATATCACAAAAATGAAAAAGGCAAATATTCTTAAGCATAATGATAATTATACTTTAGGTCAAGTAAGACATGTAATAGTTATGTGATACATGTAAACAACCTAAATAAAAGCCTTTCATTTTATTGGTCCTGATTATTACAGCCATAACATTTATCTAATGAAGTACAAAATTCTAAATTTAAATATATCCATTGTTCAAGACTGAAAAACTCTAAATTTCTTTATGATCCATCCAATACCCAAACCATTTATTCTCAAAAAGAAAGTATTTTGTGTTCATTTCATATTTGCAAGTATATTAGCCCAGACAGGTAAACTTATCATAACAAATGATGTGGAAAATATGTTTAATCAAGGTGAATGTCATTGCTTAAGGGATTTAAACTAAACTATTTAACCTTGAAAGCAGTTTGAATTAAACTTCCGAAATTTTAAACAACAAAAATCCCTGATTATTTCTAAGCTAGATCTCAAACTCTCTTTCCACATGTCTCCATTAGCTCATTATTGTCAAAAATATTTATTTAACTCATCATCGTATGAAACTAGGAGATGTGTGATTTAGGGAAAACAGAGAGCAAGGAATACAGAAATGACTAATATTTAGGAAATGTGCCACAGACACTTAATCTATGGAAATAAGGCATGTGCACAGATATCTTGGGAATAAAAGTAATTGAAAAAGTATTATTATATTTAAAAAGATGTGTAAAGTATTTCATCACAGATTTCAACATTGACAAGTACTATCCATTTAACTGTAGAAAATGACTTGGAAATATTAAAGGTAAAATAACTCCAAAGGAAAAGATTATTCCATCTCTCCACACGCTAAGGCAGCATGATCAAGGAGCCCGTTTGCTGGGTGGGCAGAACTGTACCTCAGTTCTCTCATCTGAAAAACTGAATTGAATTAGAATCTATAGCAAAAGATTGTGCTGAAGATTTAATGAGTTTATATGTACAAAGTATTTGGAACTTACCACAATGCAGGAGCTGTATGATTAGAGAGCTATTAACATTCCAGTGCTTTTAACCCTACACGATAAGCTCCCCTCAATAATGCCGATATTACTTGATCAAAAACTAACTATAATTGGTTTCTGTACTATTTCTTCATCCATGTAAAATTTTGTTCCCAAATCCCTGTGCCCACACAGCTCCCCTGGTGACATCCTTTAATTCTTTCAATAGTCAGATGCATGGAGATGATGTAGACACAGCTTTCACTACTTTAAAGCATTGCTTTGATGAGTAATTTGGAAAGAAATCTGAAGCACGAATACTAATTTCTCTTAAAATGCACCTAAATTTAAAATCAACATGCATAATACTGGGATATAACAGCTTGTTTTCTTTCAGTAAATCAAATATGCTACAAAAATATTTTCAAAGAAGAATTGCATTGTTGCATTTAAATATCTTCTAGTCATTGTGGCTAAGCATCAAGCAAAAATATTCCTTCTTAGAGAGTCAGAGAGAGGGGGGCTTGGAGTTAGCACAGTGGTTAGAGTGCTTGCCTTGCAAGAACAAGGCCCTGAGTTCAATCCCCAGCACCTAAAAAAAAAAAGGAGGGAAAGGAAGGTAGATACGGGAGTACGAGAAGGGGGCAAGATCAAAACTTTATATACGCACATATGGAAATGTCATATTAGTTGTAAATTAATATATATTAATCATACAATTAATATATATTAATCATTATAATAATAATTTTAAGAGAAAATACTTCATTCTCTTCCTCAAATTTAAAATTCGAATTTTCAAATCTTCCACATTTGGAGGAGTGCTGCTAACTGCAAGTCTCGGAAACAATGCTTAATGGTATATTGGCACCAATGCTAAACTCATCAACAGAACCCATATAAAACAAATCATATTCACGAACCATAAAGCTCCATGGTGTTTTCTTATTTCAGCCTTATACAGCTCCTAAAATTATCATTTCCATTCAAGTCTCTTCTCCCTCACAGTGAACTTCAGAGAGAATTCTGAGCTGCTTTGAGGAAATTCTGCTGGGCTTTTTCTCCTTGTAGTGTCTCACTCCAAGAATAAAAAAATAGGCTGAACTGCTTTGTTTAGTTTTGTTTTTAAAAGCTAGATATATAAAGGAAAGCTCACTTTTAATAAATGTACTTAAATCATGATCCTTAGATAAAGAAATAGATTTATATAGAGCTTTTGCAAATGGGAAGGCAACCAAGAGTTGGAAGGAGCAAGGAAATAAGGGAGGGTGAGGGGATTAAAAAAAAAAAAGAAAAAGAATTAAGCTGTATTATGTACATCTACCAATTCCCCATAAAAAATAATTATTATATACTGCAAAAATGTACTCATTTTTTTAAAAAATTAAAAAGTGGTATTAGAACTGGCACATTTTTCCCATTTAGTGAAAAGCATTTAAAGACTGCCACTAATGTTTTCTCCTATAAAAATGGTACATACTGGAAGCAGAAATGGAAATGGGGGATATGGCTGTCTACAATTTAACTTAGGTAAGCCCAATAGAAGAATTGATGGAACAGACTAGGATCCATCAGGCAATTCTACCTGATTTCAATAGGTTAGCTTATTTTTTTCTCTCAATTTCTCAATATATCTAAAAATAGACATCACGATAATATTCACAGAACACATTCGGTAGAAGAACATAATTGTCAGTGATATGGAAGATTGGTTGGATATATCACTGAAGATAATTTTATCCCTAACCAAGAATGCTGAAAATTTTAAACCCAAATCACTAATGATAATAACTACACAACTGTTACAAACTGGAAAATCGACAAATTCAGAATGAATTACTATTTGCTGTAATACCTACTGAATATTTTCTGTGTTTAAATACTGTTTTAAGAATTTTCCTGATATTAACTGATTTAATCTTTGGAACAATCATATGTAATTGATCCTTTCAAATGACAGTTTGCAAACTGAAAAAAAAAAAGAAAGAAAAAAAACCTCAACAACAACAAAAGAACTTGAGAAACAGTGTAGTGCTCACAGTTAAGAGATGGTAAAACAAAGAATTGGAACTCAGGCAACCTGCTCATGGGGACCACGCTCTCGTGCACTGTTCTAACTACTATTTCTTAGAATTCTCCATAATCCCAGGTCAAGCTGAAATAGTAACTGGTGCTGAACTGCAAAAACTTTACAGGCGAACACTTGTGTATGAAAATGTTACTTTCTGCTGGTAGAACCATTTGGACACATGAAATCTGCAATTTTGGTAGCGTAGAGAAAACAAACCCAGGCCTAATTCATTTTAGCATTTATAACCAGGAACTTCACTTTAAGACAAAATATAAGCAATTACCTTCAAACTGTTACTCCACAAACATATTCCTGTGTTAACGTTATAGCAGTTTAAAAGCTAGGCCCAAAATCTCAATAGCATTCTTCCACTCTATTACTGGACAATATGAATTGTTAAAATATACAATCCTCAGTTTATAAGACTTGACGAAGCTATTTTTACTTTGCCTGCAGTAAAATCAGGGCCATTAACATTTAATGTTTTCTGAGTTGACCCTAATGCAAAAGCATTTTTCTTAAGTAAAACAGAGTTTTAAAGAGAAACATAATTATTTATACTTAAATAAACAAAGTTTCCTATAGTTTTAGACTTTTTCTTATCCCACTGGCTACTGGCCTGAGATATTTATTCCCCATGCCTTACATCTAAATACAAACACACACACACACACACACACACCCCGCTACACTCACTTTGGTGTAACCCAGAACAAGGTCAGTCTTGTTAGTAGAACATTCTCTAAGAATTATCACCTACTAAGTTCACTCGTGGTGAGCACAGAAGCCCATTCTAAAGGCTAGGTAGGGTCTACATTCAAATACTCCTTTAGGACTTGTGCAGTGTGTTCAATAATGCACCCTGCCTCCCTTGCCAAGATGCCCATATCCTAACCCCAAGACACTATGAACATGTCACCTCAGCTGCCAAATGACTTCAGATATATCATTAAATTGATGGCTTCGAAATGGGGCGATAATCCTGAATTATTCAAGAGCCCCAATGTAATCACAAGGGTCTCTATAGAAGGGATGCAAGAGGATTAGAATCAGAAGAATATTAAAGAAGGAGGCAGAAGTGTGTGTGAGAGAGAGAGAGGTAAAGAGGGAGCGAGGAAGAGAGAGACAGCGACAGAGACAGAGACAGAGACAGAGAAAACCAGAATCCAGCTTTGGAAGCTCAAAGGCAAGGAAATCAATTCTTTCCCACACAGTTCAGAATTGTAGAGCCCTGATACTATACTAACTTGACATTAGCTAAATTAAACCCATTTTGAACCTCTGACTTCTTAAACTGTAAAATAATAAATTTGGTTTTTTAAGTACAAAATTTGTGATAACTTGCTTGAGCAGCAATAAGAAAGTAATAGATTTAGAATGGATCTATAGTCCAAGCCATACTTTTAATATTTTATTTTTTATTGGTTCATGTTTGCAATACATAATGATTACATTCATGGTCAGGAATTAGTACATGTACATAACACATTTTAAGTCTTCATTTATCCCCTTTGCCTTCCTTCCCCTCTCTCTCCCTCCATCTCTTAGCCAACAATTTTAGAATATAAAGGGAAATGTTAAAAAAAAAAAAAGATAATTTGCTGTAGAATAAAATTTCCATCTTGTTACCTTGAGCATCCATGTCCATCTAATAACCTACAAACAGGACAGAATGAGGTCTATAGGTCAAGATTCAGCTTTTCCTAGCAACTAGAAACATGTAGATGCTGAAAAAAATGGGATATAGTCTTGTTGGGAGTATGATCTACATTCTGCCCCTTCCGCTTTTCTCCTGATTATTTTCTGGATCCCCTAAAGTTGTCTACACCCAGCACATCCTTTACTGAAAGCCTTGTGTCCTCCTGCGAAAACCCTCATTAATCTTTGAAGATTTACGTGCAGGAACTGAATGTGTGATTACTCATACAGAATGACTGGCAATTGATTTCTCTGAATGCTCGCTCACCTTCCACTTCAAAATGCATGCTGCCGGCTCTGTTGATGCAAGCGTGAGTTCTGTGCGCAGTCTTGGCCCTTACTACACTTGTTCCCTTGGCCATCTCTCAACTCCCTCTAACTTCAGCATACGTCTGTTTCCTGCAACCTTGTTTCCTGCATTCCTCAGCCTCCTCTTTGACTGTACTAAAATGAAGGGTTATAAATTTTTCTCTCTGGTGACAAAAGCCCATGCCTGATTAGAGCTCAAATTCCATCAATGTGCCAACTCAGTTGAAATTCTTCTGTCAGGCAACCAGACAGCATTCTGTAGGATTACTCTGAAATGTTACTATTTCGTAAGTTTACTGCAATCTATTTTTTTTAACCTTAAAAGTGTTGCCTTTCACATTTCAGGTATAACTGATAACAAGTCATTTAAACTATCTGTTTATAGTTATATTTAATGCAATAGATGTTCTTTTTAAATCCATGGTAGTTCTTATTCACTTAGGGTCATTTTTTTAAATGCCAGAATTCTCCCTCTCAAATATAGCATAAGTTGAATACCCGCCTTAAATTCAAAGGTCTAATCCTATCCTTAATGAGAAATGTGTTTAATTTAAAATTAGGTTTGAAAATCTCCTATTGTATCCATTTAGCTTAAGAAATGTTCTGAGCAGATCCCAACTACTTAAGAAAAATAGTTTGATTATTTAATATTAAATCATTTTGAATACTTCAGGCATAAATATATCATTCAGCACTATTGAGAGTAGAAGCAGATAGGTGTTGAAATACCATAGTGAAAATGTGTACCCATAAAAAATTCACTAAATTTGGAAACTTTATGAACTTTTGGATATTAGCTCAAGGAATCTTGTGAAAATACTAATGAACTAAGCTTGAAATATAGGCTTGCAGGAAGAAATGACAGGTAGCCAAAATCGCACCACAGCTGTAGACTTAGGACTTAATGATTCCCTTACTCAAAGGGACTGGTAGATTCAGAGGCCCATAACTTAAAAGGAAAAGGGGTTCTAAAATCCTTCAATAGAAGTATGATACTCCAGAAAAATAGGATTACCTGTCAATTGTTCATTATGTCATTTTTGTCTTTACATAGGAGATTATAAATACATATACCTATACTAATATATACACATATATACTAGATATATAACTATATATAAATACTCCTTATAAATATCCTATATCTAAAATGCTTGAAATCAGAAATGTTGCAAATTCCAGAACTTTTCAAGATTTTGAAATGTGTATATTATATAATGAGATATCTTGGAAATAGGACCTAAGTTTAAATATGAAGTCCATTTATGTTTCATATATACCTTATTCACACAGCCTAAAGATACTTTTAGCAATATTTTAATAATTTTATGTATAAAAGAATTTGTATACATCCAACGATCAGATAGCATTGTTTATGTATCATGTTAGCACTCAAAAAATTTTGGATTGGGGAGAATTTTGGATTTAGTATTTTTAGATTAAGGATTTTCAACCTGTAAAGATATACATGTGCATGTGTAGGAAATGACACTAAGTGTGGCTATATTATTAAATCTAGAAACATTGTAATGTTGTTGAATAGATTTATTATAAATGTGAAACTAAGCAGTTTAGCTAAAATCCTAATCTTTTTGCATTTTTATGCCAAAATATAATTTTATGCTGACTACAAAAGGCGTACTGCTGCAGGCTTTGGATTGTTCACCAAATTCCTCTCAAAAATGACAGGGAAGACTTCAAAATAGGAGTTTCTCATAATTCTTCTATAACATATATAATGAGATTATATATGTATTATCTATCATCTTATAAAAGTATAGGTATAGATATGTACATATAAAATGTCACAGGACATTCATATGTGCCTTCTTCTGGACTACAATATACTGATATGGTATCATAATATAATCTGATGAGAAGCTATTGAAAATTAAGTTAGGAAATTACATTTTTTAAAGTATTACATTAATCTGGTCTAGTTCTCGCATGTACAGTTTTGTGAAGGTAATTTACTATGCTGTAGAATTTTAAAAATTCAAATGAATGCAGAACTATCAAATAGATACTTAGATGTTATTGAATGTATCCCCTAAAAGAAATTATCTTAATGCAACTTTTAATGGTAACTACAACAACAACCACATGAATAGCTACCATTTCCTGAAAGGCTGCTATGTGTGAGTGCCTGCCGATTGGGTATAGGTAAACACAGTCTAAGCAAGGCAGATGCCACTAGCTAAAGGTTGCACAGCTGTGCTACACAGGTGCAAGCTCTAGAATTCTCTCCTTTACCTCCCACTGTGCTTTCTTACCATGAAAATTAAATCTAGAGTTAGATGTGGGCATCAAGGAAAAGCACAGGTTTGCAGGCTAACAAAATATGAACACAATATGCAATTTTCTTTCCTTCCTTGCTTGTTTCCCTTCCTCTCTTGTTTCCCTCCCTCCTTCCTACCTTTCTTCTTCTCTCTCTCTTTTTCTCTCTCTCTCTCTTTCTTCCTTTCTTTCTTTCTCTCTCTTTGAGACAGGGTCTCACTCTGTGGTCCAGACAGGCCTACAACTTCCTATGCAGCCCAGGCTGACCTCCAACTTTCAATCCTCTGCCTCATTTTCCTGGGATTATAAATATGCACCACCATACTCAGCTACATTTAGTATAAATCTTAAAATTAAATTATCTTTTGTAAATTCTAATATCTAAATGTTAATTTGATAGTTTGTTTATGATATACCTCATGATTTTCCTCTGTCCACACGAAGTACCAAAGCTTCGTAAGTTTTCAGAAATTTTTTTAAAATTTTTGTATAGAAATAATGCCTAGATTCTGGAACTTTGACAAAACTTGGAACAGTATTTCACATTCATTCATTCATTTCTTCACTAGTCTAACAAATATTTCTTAAGCAATTTCCATATGTAGTCAAAATATTAGTCTTTCTTAAAATATGCATTATGTCCACGACAGCAGAAAACAGCAAAAACCTGAAGCTCAATTTCCTTCTAGATCATAAATACAATTCCCTCAACCTTTAAGGTAATTTAATCATCATTAAATACAGAATTTACTTCTATTTAATGCTTAAGTTTTAATCTTTTGAACTTGTGTAATAAAGTTGAGCAATACCACTGCTTATGAGATTGGAACAATACATGTGTTCTCAAAACATGTATTGAGATCTTTATCATTCTGTAATACTCCAGAGTTATAACTAATTACAATTTTCAGACAGAAAAAAAAAAAACAAGTAGGAAATTACGGCGTCCATCTAGATTTAGCAAGTGAATTAATAGATCATCTTTATAAATAGGAAATAAGCCAGCTGACACCCCTATACAGACAAGAATTTATAGAACTGATTTGCTAATACTTGTCAGTAATATAAAAGTAGAAATTAGTAATTACCATAGAAACTACCTCCCAGGGAAGGAGAACATATACTTTCTTATTTCAGAAAAAATAGGTCTCAGCTAAAATTAAATGGTGTTATAAAATCTTTTCTGTAAAGTAACAAAACCATGCAAAAATAATTGTGATTGTTGTCTTTAATTGGGGGAAATATGATAAGCCCTTTTTAATGTACATGTTTTTTCTCTAATTGATCACTCAACATGATGAAAATACAAGTGTCACCTACAACAGAAGGAAATCTGAGAATTTGTGGAGAAGAATAAATACACTTCCCAGATTATGTAGTATACTTGCTGTGGTTCTATACTTACTTTTTTATTATTTGGGAAAATTCTTTAATCAAAAGGTCCAACTCTATGGGAATGTATGTCTCTTTAACCAAGATAAACCATCTGGGAATATGCTCGGTGGGGTTTCTCAAGTTCCTGCACTAAATCCTGTTCTAAAGTCAGTACTGAGAGTGCATCTGTGGCTTCAGACTCATTAAAGCTCCCGACTTTAAATAAATTAGATCTTGTTACTAAAAATCTGAAAAATGCAGTAAGAACCTCATTAGAATTTCACAAGGATTTCTCCAGCCCTCGGGTTTTTCCATCTTGCTCCTGGCAATCACAAATACCTCCTACAATGTATCAGAATATGATGTAGCAAGATGCTGTGAACATAATAAAAATAGAAAAGGGTTGAGTACCATGAATTCGAAGCAGTAGATATTTATACAGACAAGCATCCTGAAAGAGGGTCACCAGGCATGGATACCTAATGGTATGATGTCTGAGAAATAACTACAAAACTAGGCTTTCATGGTTGTCTTCAGACTTCCGACTGATACATGTAGTCATGCACTTGAAGTTCTTTCTATCCCTTGAGTGTGAGACAGCCTAGATCATTAGTGAGCAAAATATAGGTTAGAAGTAGATGTTTTCTCTTGAAAATACTCGCTGATTGCAGGAAACATCTTGTCAGATGAAAGGAATTTTATAGCTAGATTGAGACACAAACACTTGCCTGTTTAGCCCCAAAGTCCATCTTACCTGACACACTCCACACCAGTCTGATTCCATTCTCAGAAATAATAGTTGGTTATTCTAAAAGTTGTAAACAAAATTCAAAACTAAATGCATCCTGGAAATACTTTAACACTCTTTTCCCTTTGTGTCTCTGTTGTCAACAAAAACTCTGCCACTCCTTACTCGGTTAGCTTTCTGTCACTTGAAGTGCCTTACATGAAAGATTTAAAGGAAGTTTATTTCGGCTCATGCTTTCAGAGCTTTCAGTTTATGCTCACTGGGCTCCATTACTTCCCGGCCAGGCCATTGGAGTCCAAACGTCACAGTGGGGAGCATGCAGTAGAGGAAGTGACAGGAGGGAGCGGAAGTGAGGAATGAGAGAGAGAATGGGATGTTGGTCTCCTCCTATTTTGTTGGTGTATGTTCAGGAAACATGATTACATTTATGTTTGTTTTGGGGAAAGAGTACTCTATAGATCATACATGTTCCCGAAAATAGCCATTCTTACTGGAGTAAGGTTGAATCTCAGAGTTGTTTTGATTTGCATTTCCCTAATGGCTAAAGATGCTAAACATTTTTTTTATTTTATAAAAACATAAAACAAAATTTCATAACAAAATAAGAAAATAACAATAGTTAATTAAGTCTTTTTTTTTGTTTGTTTGTTTGTTTTTTGTGGTGCCGGGGATCGAACTCAGGGCCTTGTGCTTGCAAGGCAAGCACTCTAATCACTGAGCTAAATCCCCAGCCCAATAACAATAGTTAATATGCTGTGTATTTTTCTCTGAAAAAGACATAACCAAAAAGATTTTTACAAAAAAGAAGCTAACAGATAATCACTCAAAACTTTCTTTTCAATGAACTAGGATAAACTAGTAGTATAAATGAAACAAACTGGCATATATTTAAACATATCTGAAACAATAGAACGTATAATTTGGGGAAGTATTTAAACTTCTCCCTACTTCCTATTTATCTCTCTTCTGTTTGCTCTTTATTTGTATATATGTATATATGTTGTGTCACTCATATAAGAGAAACCAAATGATATTTGAGCTTGTATGTCTGACTTATTTCATTTAATATTATGTTCTCAAATTGCATCCATTCACCTATGAATGCCTCAAGTTTATCTTTCCTTATGGCAGCATAGTACTCCATTGTGTATAAATACATTTTCCTTGTCCATTCATCTATTGAGGGACATAGTCCTTTTGTATTTCTTCTTTTGAGAAATGTCTATTCATTTCATTTGTCCATTTTTTGATTGGGTCGTTTGTTTCTTGAGGTCTAACTTGTTTTAGTTCCACAGATATTAGTCTTCTATCTGAAGAGTAGCTGGCAAAACCTTTCTCTCATTGTAGGTTGGATCTTCACCATTGTTTCCTTTGTTGTGCAGAAGCTGTTTAATGTGATTTAATCTCATTTGTTGATTCTTGGCATCATTATTTATGTCACTGGAGTTCTATTCAGGAACTCCTTGCCTATGTCTGTGTCTTCAAGTGTACTTCCTCCTTTTGCCTTTGCTCTATCTCGTCCCCTGCCCCAGCTCATGGCCCCTGACCCCATTCAGGCTCAGTCGTCCCCCTAGTTTGCAGTCTCACATGCCGATCATGTCTGGAAACACCCTCATAGACCCACCCAGAAGTGTGTTGGCATTTTTCAATCCAACTGGTCAAATTGACAATCAACATTAACCCATTCTCATGTGTTTCCAACAAGATCCCTTTTAAAAAGACTGCGACAGAAGATGCAGAGGGTACTTGCAGATGACTTAAGCTTTCTTCATATTTAATCATCTGTAATACCACTTATTCTTCACCACAGTCCAGCATGGTAGAACAAATATTACCAACCTATCACTGCATGGATCAAAAGTTGTCCTTGGAAGAATGTAACTTGCCAAATGACACACCATTAGTAAATGTGACTTCAAGGCCAAGCATGAAGCTCCATGAGTGTTGGGACCACGCAGGTCACCCAACCTCATTGTCTTTAATTGTGCATCTAAGCTTTCTGATAGTACTATTCAGTGGTTTGCAAAACTGCTATGCCTCCTCCCTCACAGCGACAGTCATGCTCGCCCATTGCAATAAGGTGACTGAAAAGAAGCGTCACAATTTTTTATTTTGATAATGTATTTGCAAATCATGATACAGACAGGCGGAACATTTTTCACAGCATAATCATTTTTCTATCTACCCTGACAGCTTTTTTCAGAGGAGAAAAGCACATATACAAAATATCAAGCCAGTTGAGTCAGTATGAGAAACTTCTTTCTACTTTCACGTACTGTGCTTCTAAGGGTCCATTCAGTAAGGCAGTTTCATCTTTCATTGTTCTGCATGATTAAATTAATTAGGGATCTGTTCTCCTCTTGCTCCCCAAGCTCACCCATTCCTGATGCCAGTGGCATCTATGTTAAGAGCAGAAAGATGACACCCCAGTACTAACATGCCATATAATCAACTGGATAACACTTTTCCCTCCCAAGATACTGCAACTAAATCTAGAATCAAAGGATTCCCCATGTAATATTTTACTGCTGTTAGTATTTGCCTCAGTAATATCATCCTGAATACGGATCTTTCTGAAGTAGATTATGTAACTAGACACCTCCCATACAGTCCTGAATTACAGGAATTCTTAATATCATTTACAAATGAAATTTAAAATAACCTAAGCAATGTCATAGGACTATAATAAGCTAAGCTAAGACACAAACCTGTATCTCTGTGACCCCAAAGTCCCTCTTTCAAGAGGTTTAGATTCTGGCTCAGGTCCTTTTCTGGAAGTTTGTATTCCATTCCACTCTCTGAAATAATAATGGCTTATTATTAGTGTTTTCATCGAAAATTAAAGTATAAATGTATTTTCTGAACGTTCCAAAGCATTCTTTTGCCTTGTATCACTAGTGTCACTGGAGACAACAAAATCTATAGTGATGGGATTTTATTTGGCTTATCAATTACATCAGTGCTAAATTTGAATGTACAAACCCCTTCATGCAACTGCGGTTTCATCATGTACAATTCTAGGGGGCTGGGGATTTAGCTCGAGTGGCGGAGTGTTTGCCTAGCAAGCGCTAAGCCCTGAGTTCGATCCCCTAAAAAAATTTCCCATAATATACAATTCTACCAGGTTCAGCTCAAATAAAACACACGGGACTGATGTAAAACAAAAGTTTAACTATGTAGCTTTAACTATACGGCAAGAAGCACACTGGTTCTTCATGCAAATGCCACAGGCCACTTAAACCTAAATTGGTTTTGGTTTGGGAGACTAAACTGGTTTTTATCAGATAGAAAAATGTGGCATTCACATATATCACATAGTTGTTATAGCAAGTGATGGGATCAGAGTGTAAATTAAAAGGAGAATAAATGAAATACTAAGATCTTGTAAGGCAACCATCAGGAAAGTGATTTTTTAAAAAAATATGTAATTTAGCTGAAATACCACATGTAATATAGCCAGTGCTTCAGGATCAATAATTTCCCTTTCCATCAAAGAAAATATCCAAGAAATCACAATGATTTAAAAATAAGTGAAATAACTACTATTTTACAGTTGTTTTACACACCATGCAAGCAGAATTCATTTATTTACTCTGTGCTACTCAGCTTTTGCCTCAAAACTGATGTTTTCTTTATTTAATGAAATCTATTCTAGACTACATTAAGGTCATGCATAATGAAAATGTTTCTCATTTCTGTTGCTTTATCTTTAAATTTATGACACAAGAGAAAACAGAAAATTTTGCATCCAAAATCATTAATTTTTATAATCCTAACTAGTTTTGATAGCTGTCTACTCTCACCTTTAAACAGCTCTGAGTCTAATCATCCTACATCTCATCAGTTTCTTTCTTTTTTTTTGTCAGCTGCTGAGGATCGAACTCAGGGCCTTGTGCATGCCAGGCAAGCGCTCTACCACTGAGCTAAATCCCCAACCTGTCTCAGTTACTTAAAAACTGTTTTAGATGGCTGGGCATATAGGTCAGCTGCAAGGCACCTGCCTCACATGTACCGGCCTGTGATTTTGACTCCAGTACCACCAAAAAACAAACAAACAGACAAACAATGCATTGAAGAGATCTTTTTATATCTGGGGGTAACAGTCAACTAAACACCTTAGAATCATATAGAATTGGAGCCCCTAGATACAGTTCACAATCCATGAATTTTTAAAAAGCCAAAGTCAAATAATGTTTTCTGTAATGTAAAATCCAAATAACAGGCATAAGAGTTTGATCTTAACAGTTGTTTGTAGACGATAATACATGAATAAAAGGTTATTTAGATACGAGTAGAAAAACAACGTGAATTAAATCCATGTTATCTACAATTATATTATTTTTAATTTTAACTTTTATCACTTCACAAAAAAATCCATGCTTCCACCAAGCTGTACAATTTTCTGTTTTCTTAATAGCTCAAAATGTTAGATATTCTATCATACTGGAAAATATATATCAAGTACTAGTTTCTTGTGATGTTTTTTCCTCATCCAGCTGAGGTCTTCTTCCTTATTTTGGAATGCTCACAGCACTTTATAAGAGAGGTACATGGTACAATAGAAGGACTTATCTTACTTCCTGCTCTATTTTAAAGCCCTTCCAGACTTCCCTACGAGAGTGACCATTCCTAAACGCTCCTCATAGTACGGGTCTTCTCTCCTAACTACAGTTCATCCGAACTTGTGTCATAACATTTAAAACAATCTAGACATTAGTTATCTACTACTCAGTTCCACAGCAGCAGCCCTATTTGTAGACAGGATCATATTTAATTTAGTTCTGTGTCTCTAAAAATGTCACACACTCACACCTCCCAACCCTCCAAAATTGAATAAATATGGCCCTTCTCTTTATGATGTTTTAGTCTAAGGAATAGAAATAAGCCCATCTACAATAAAATTTTAAGTAGATTTATTTCATGAAAATGTCTTCCTAAAGACAGACCAAGATAATGACGAAACAGCCAGTGCACGACTTCCTGCTAAAGGAATTATTGTTCAGAGTAAATGTTTTTTGAGCCAAAGATTCCTTCTTGTCAAGGTGGACAAAAAGTCTGTACAGAAGACATGAAAACTGAGCTCCAACTTAGGGGTCAAGTTGGTAGTGAGCAGTTCCAGTTGATAGCAGACTAATGAAATTTTTGTGAGAAGACGGGATTAGATATGTAGTAGAAATTATTTTCCAGGATGAAGTTTCAAGCCCTGAGACTAGATAAGGTAAAAAAGTGAGTATTAAAAATCACGACGCTGGACGTGACTTGACATGATATTCATGTTTAGGAAGTAAGACAGTGGAGATTACCAGAGAAAGAAGCAGAAGAACAAAGCACAAGAAATTTTGTATTGGAGAAATCAGAGCCTAGAAGAATATCCAGGCAGAGTGGCTGATGAGCAGGAAGCTCAGCGGTGCCAAGGACAAGGACGTGTAGTGCAGGGACATCCAGCCTCGTACTGAGGGCTCAGCAGATCAGGAAGCCTGCAGAAGGCAGGTTTCAGCAGCGACCACAAGGGGTTTGGGAAAAAAAGACTTATGGACGTAGGATTTCTTCATCGTTCAGTTTGAAAACTTGGTAAGTAAAGAGAAGAAAAGGAGAAGTAGTTGAAAAAGAGCCAGGAGAGTTAGGGGAAGTGCTTAAAACAGGAAAAAAAAAAAAAAAACCAGAATATTCTTACACAAGAAAGTTGAGTGATCCTAAAATTTTCTGGATACTTTCAAAATAACATTTGATCCAGAAAACATCCTTGCTCTTAAAGAAATTCAACGTTTACTAATTTCAGAAATGAAGTGGAAGTTTCTCAAAACACTATATTTATTAAGGAATACAGACAAGTGAAAGCCTTGTAGTTCTTTTGGTTGTCTAAGCTGCTTTATATTTCTCTAAAATCTTAAAAACATTTAACTTAAATTCTTTATTACCTATTAAACAATTTTATGAGTCTACTTAATATTAAGATCGCTTACCTCATTTGTTTAGAGAAAACAATAAAATAGCAAAAAGATAGATATGGTGAGAAATCATTTCTAGAATGAGGAAGAGGATCATCAGAACTAGGCCAGTAATGTCGCTGATTATTTCCATATGGACAGGGCATATTGCAGCAAAAAATTAATTATTTTACCAGTGACAGGTATAGCTAAAGTCATAAATCTAATTCATCCAAATAATTTCCTTTAATCTCTTTTAAAATATGCTTTATATTTAGTTACTAGCAGTTTCCACTGAATAAATAGAATATTTTCCAAAAATGAGTTTATACCTTAGTTGTTAGAAACTTAGAATATATTTTCCATGAGTTTTCCCTCAAATATAATAGAGAAAATAGTGCTTCCTTCCTAAAGGAATCTACAAAAGCCAATTTGTCCCACAGCATATCTGAGATAGGATGTAGTTTTAATGATAATAACCTCATTGAAAGCGCTCAATAATTCTATAAGGTAGGGATTATTAATATTTTCCTTTAGCAAGGTACCAATTAAGGTATTAGAGATGAAGTAACTTGTTTATGGTTCCACAGATCTTTAATAGTATATAGTGTTGTGTGGGATCTTGAATTACAGAGATATGATAGACAGACAGACAGACAGACAGATGATAGATAGACAGATAGGAAATAGAACTGTCTTAATGCTACCTAAAAGGATACAACTTTTTTCAATAAATACTGATTTTTTTATTTTAAAGCATGAGTTCTTCAGAGTGATACAGTACAGGTAAAAGGAGTCTTAGGCTTAGAAATCTATGAAACTAAATTCTAACCTGACTCAATCATGACTTGGAGTACACCAAAAGTTTCTCTATCTGAAAATAAATGGTTTAGAATAGATTAAATTGACTCCTAAAGTACATTTAGGGTGCTGGGGATTTAGCTTAGTGGTTAGAGTGCTTGCCTTGCAAGCACAAGGCCCTGAGTTCGAGCCCCAGCACCAAAAAAAATAAAAAAATAAAGCACATTTAGAACAAAAATTATATGATTCTATCCTCAGTTTTTGTTATATTATTTTATATAATTAGCTAGATTTACAAGTAATATAAAACCCCTGCTTTGTAAAGTTTCTAGACTCCTTTAATTTTTATACAAAATGCAGTTAAAAGAGAATTTTTTCTAACAGACTTCTGAGACTATTTTAAAAAATGTTAAAAACTAAGGTTTTTGGATTTATAGAGGTCTACATTCAATCTTCACTTTTCATTCCCATAATCTCTTTTTTAATTAATGCATAGTCGGACATAAGGACAACAAAGTTAAAGTCAGCATAATAGTAAAAAAAGTAATAATAGCTTATCTTTAAAATAACTATCTTGAAGCATAAGGAAGAAAGAAAAGAAGGGAAGGAAGGGAGGAAGGAAGGAAAGAAGGGAAAAGGGTAAGAGAGGGGAGGGGAGCAGAAGGGAAAGGAGAGAGATGAGAAAAAAACAAGAAAGAAAAGAAAATCTGCTTAGTACTTTTTGTAGAGTCAGTATTTTGCTTAAGTCAAATCACAATTGTGTAGGTGAGAAGACTGAAGTTTTAAAAAACCAACATAAATCTCTCAAGGCCACAGATATCAATAAGACAAAAAGAAAATCTGGTGTAAACTCACACGCTTCAATTATTTTTAGCTTTGGCAGTGAGAGACAGTGACAGACGTTAGTGGTTACCTAAAGAAAACCTCTTCTTACTAGTATGGGGCAGTTTGTACCTCTCCCTACGCCAGGAAGTAAATGTTTTTTTCTCAGCTAACCATGGAGGCTTCTTTAATCCGCCTGTGGCCTGAGTGTAATAATGAGCAATATAATGTAATTTTGGCCAGTTAAAGTGTAGGAGATGCCAGCCTTGGAATTTTGGGAAAGCCTCATGCAAGCTTTAAAAAACAACCATTTCTCTTTTTTCCCACTGGGTGTTGTATTTTGGAAAAAGCAATGCTTACTACCTGATATTTATGATTCTAAGGGGACAACCCTGAACAAAAGGACAATATGAAAAGGATTTCTATTCCTGCAGATAAAAAGAATTTGAATCCTATCATCACTGAGCTGCTAAATTATCTCTGGAACCAAACAAATTCTATTACTATTTATGTGGAATAGTAAATACTCACATTGCCACTGTCACCTTCAAGTAGGATTTACTGTTATTTTCAGCCAAAAGGGGGAAGAAAAAAAAAAAAAAAACCTGACACTCGTTGACTGCTAAGAAGTCATTCCTGGAGCTGTCTTCTCCTATATGAATTTTCTGTGACTCCTGTGTCTGTTAACCTAATTTCCCACAATATTGCTCCCTCCCAACCTTCCCACTGAATTCCCGTTGCCTCTTTGCCTTAGTTGCAACCTGGCTCCTGGCTTTCTCCCAAGAAATTACTCCCACAGCAGCCATCTTCCATTCACTGGTCCCTAGACCCAAGTCCTTCCGTCCTTCTGAATAGCTTTGTACCTAAGCCAGGAATCGAAAATCCAATATTCTCCCACCAGCGTGTACTCCTCATCTCTACACACTCCATCAGCCATTTTCTGGTGTCCACTCCTGCATCCACACTCAGCTGAACCTCTTCCAGCTCTTAAAATCTGAACTGAAGCCCAACACTGACAACAATCTCCTATCCTCTCTCACTCAGCTACTCCCCTTAAACCTTCCTCCAGACAGTGTGGAATCCAATGTTGATCATTTCAATGTCTCAGTACTCTCATATCCTCAGTATTTTGTTGCCTCCGCTAATAAATCTTGAATCAATACATCTGTCCCTCACCAAAGCTGGAAAAATATGTTATTTGTTCACAAGTTTTCCTTAAGGAAATTTTGTGGATCTAGGGCTAAAAGAACATAGCTTTGATATCTTAAGTAACTGGCTAATAAATTTCTTATAGGTAAAGCAAAGTTTTAACTGGTGAATCTACTTAGATGGCAAAAATTATGATTTCAGACAGATTTTTTCAAAGAACAAAAGAATCACCTACAGTCGGAATGGGGAAAATATACTGAAATGACTTCAACACCATTATTTTACAGACATGTGGTACTAAGTTTCCTTCTTTGGGGCAACTGATATATAGCTGATCACATACCTGCTAGAATAAAAAATGGCACCTAGGGTTAAATACTTTCCTCTAAACATTTTTGCTGAACACAATGAAATTAGAATTCTTATTACATGAAAATTGACAGAATTAACCATTTACCTAAATGTCCCAAACAATTTATTGCCTGTTTTCCCACCATTTGAAGGGTAATGTAAAGAGGGAGATTAGAAAACAAATCCAATCAGACGACCATACTTATAGCATCAATGTTTTTCAATAATTTCATTTTAATTAGAGAAAAGGTCATGTAAAGTTTCAGGGAAACTTATGTGTATTAGTTCTTAAAACTGTAATCATATAATTGCAACAAGAGTAACTTAGCTCCTGAAAGTATTTGTTAAGAATCTCCCAGAAATTTTGATTCTTAAAAATACATCACACACAAGTAAAATATATGTAAAAGATAATTTTCCTTTGAAAATTTACATAGAAAGATACTTTACACATATTTATTGTAGAAACTTCAGAGTTTCTATATATAAAATATGTGAAAAGAACAACATTAAAATACTTATATTTGTAAAAATGATGATGGTTCCAATAGATGTTTTAGGACAGATAATAATCACATTAAATATTAAAATCCTCTTCGCTACTTTCCGATTTTCTACACAGTATCAGTCTACATAGAGAAAAAAATGTAAATCTCAGTTATTTCTATAAGGTATCCTAAATGCCATTTTCTTGTGCAGATTTACAAATTTTATAGAATATAGAATCTATCTACATCTTAAATAATTTTTAGAGGATTAGGGCAGCAAAATGTGAAGACATTTAACTTGAAACTCATACCTTCACATTCTACATGATATGAATGATATTTTATGGCTTCAGATGATGGCAAGCTCGTATTTTATAATTATTGGAATACTCTACTAAAAAAAACTATTCTAAGCAGTGCGGATATGAGCGGTTATTAACAATACAAAATTAGACTTTTTATTAGGTTGAGACATATACTCTTTCATCTTTAGGAATCCAAATAGTTTTAAATTTGCCTACGTTATCACTGTTTTGTTTTAAAATGTGTTCCTGTTTGATTCCATTGACTAATAGCTTTCACATATTCACTTTAGACTTGCACAATTTTTATTCTGGTATAACAAAGTGCTGACTGATGAAAGGCCATGTAAAAGATTATTTATTTTTGTGTAACAAAAGTTAAGCACCAAAAACAGCCTTAAAAGCATGTATTATAATTAAACAATCTAAATATTAAAAATTACTTATTTTCTCTTTAAAAAATTGCAAAATATTTTCATTATAAGTAAGCAGAAATTTTGATTTTTTGCATAAAAGAACATTGCATAATAATAATCTGAAAATCATGCATTTTGGCAAATACATTTATTATTTAAATCACTTGAAACACATGCTTTACAGGAAAATCTAAAATCCCAACACAGTTTCTTTCACTTAATGTTTTGAATGTTAACACTCATTGACATTTACTTGACTGTTTTAATTTTAACTCATCCAACTTTAATGTGTCTATGAGTATAAATCACTTATATAATATCTACTACTATTAGCTAATCAAAATTAAATTTGAAATCCAAAACCTCTGTACATTTTCTAATGGCTTCCAAGGTTTTGTCAGAATATTTTGTCATGCTAGACATGCACATCTTTCTTTTCAATCTCAGGCGGGTTGCCTGAATAGTGGGGCGATCACATTATAATTTATCTTCCTAAGAGAAGCGGATTCCTTATAGAGGTCAGATTTAAGAAACTTCAGACACAAATTTTGAACACTTTGACTTAACTTCCTCTTTCCAAGATAATTGCCTGTCCAGGCTGCTGAAGGAGTAATTTTAAGGATATAATCTAGCAATGGGTCTTTAGGGATGTTACGAAGAGCAAGTGAATACAGAAAACTCAGTAAGAAACGAAGAGCAGGTGTTCTTTCAATTAGAAGCAAGAGAGAAGTTCCAGATAATGAGACCATGATGAAAACTAGTGGAGGACATAACATATAAAACATGATGTTAAAGTTGATTTTCTTTCCACATGCTCATCTGCATGCCTTTTAATTAAATGAGCATGTTGGTTTGCATCTTTTAGCATTTAATATAGAAAGTCACCTTATTTTCATTTTTAAGTAATGACAATGTAGATTGCTGAATACATAAAACAGTGTAAGAAATTAGTTTATAAGTCTCTTAGTTAACTAAAGTGGATCATAGCATTTTGTGGCAATCTAGACACAACAGCATTACAATGAAGATCATCCTTTTCTTCAAAATATAAATATCTGTATACTTTGCATGTGTATAGTACTTCCAGTTTTGTAAAAGCAGTTCTACATAGCCACATATATTTTTGGTTTTTTCCTAATGATTTTGAATTCTTGAGAAGAAATGTATTTAAATTTTCAGGAAAATTTATTCCCATTACCTGAGAATAACATAACCAAAATCTTGTTGAAATAGTTCTGTTTACAGGCATTATTTTACTTACTTCTGGGGAAGTTCAGATTTTAGGTTTCCCTCTAGAGCCTGTGTATGCCCACATCGATCCATCTTGTAGTGCTTACTGGTATTTAGGGTTACAGATAAGGAATATCAGAACAAACAGGTGTGACACTGTCATGTAGGTCACTTAGGGTCTTTTTTGGGACAACAGGAGCAGTAAAAGTAAGCTTTCTAAGGCCAAATTATAAAACTTCATCACTGAGACAAGTTGAACTGAACCCTTCACTAGAGCACTCTGTCCTCATCAAATTTGCTGTTTTTAGTGATCTGTGGAGTAGTAATAAACCACTAACTGTCACCCATCAAAAGGCTACCTGCACTTACATTGATAATAAAATGAAGAAACACATTTTTCAAAACCATCTTTGTGGGTCTGTGTGAAAACCGACATGATAATGAGGTAGTACAAACTTTAATCCAGAAATAAAAATAGCAATTTCTTGAACGTCATCATTCGTTCTTTTCATTTGGATATTGGAAGTGCATGCTCACCGGTAGCCTGAGCCTTCTCTCCTCAAACAGGTACCTTTACCAGCCCCTTGATGTTCATATGAAAATGGAGCTGATGCTCAAGACATCCCACGCAGGGCCCTGTCTACTCTGATATCCACTGCTGTTGACATCTGCCCACAGCCACTGGTTTCACTCTCTGGCTACACAGTTGAAAGCAAAGTCATTTCCAGTTCCAAGAGAAAGGACTTTTTATGTACATTTATAGTTTATTCCAAATTTTTTCTAAAGAAGGCTAGACATTACTCCACACATTTATTCTAAATAAAGTCCAAAAGAACAACATGTGTATCACTGTTGCTGTTAACTCACTATTAAGTTAAACACCTCATTAATTTGTATTCTTGGAATTGTATTTTCTAAATGTCAACTATTTTAAAGAAGCACAATCATAGAATATGGTTATAGTAGTTGCAACTATAATAGAAGTAGAGTTACAGATAGAATGCTAGAATTGAATGAGAATAAAATTCATGTCTCCTTGAACTTGTATTTCCAACTGTGATAAAATGGAAGAAAAATGTGTGGCAGCAGGTTCAACTGCACATGGGATCAGGAGAGGAGGGAAGACAACACAGTAAAGAATCCTAATGTCTAACTCGAGACCATCCTTTAGGAGGACCTACAGATTCTCTCCACTTCTCAGGCCTCATATTTTGCTTATATGCTTATATTCTTCACAAAATTGGTAACCTAAAAATATTCTAAGATCTAACATTGGCACTATAAGGCAGGGGCAAGAATTGGATTAACTAAAATAGCTTTTTGGGAATGGCAATAGTAATCTTGGTTTGTGTTCCATAAGCAGGGAGCTGGACACAGTTATGACAAATTATATAAAAGATTTTCCTCCCATCTGTATGCTGAAAAGGGGGGAAGGAACCATTACCAGCACTGCTTTCTGTATGTCTTCCTGATGTGCAGGTATTTGGTTTGCTTCTGAGAACTTCGAAATATCGCCATAGACAAATAAACTAGTTTGCTTATTTTACAAACTGAAAGATGAAATATTCCTACATAAAATCTTCAAGCAAAATGGTAAGAATAAAGATTAAGAAACAGACTCTGAGAATGGAAGAAGTCTACATAACAGAACAAATACATAGCATTATGGTAACTTCAGTAAACAAAGGTACAATAAACTCTATATAAGAAAAAGCTCAAGGGGCTGGGGATTTAGCTCAGTGGTTAAAGTGCTTGCCTTGCAAGCTCAAGGGCCCGAGTTCGATCCCCAGCACCAAAAAAAAAAAAAAAAAAAAAAAAAAAAAAAAAAAAAGCTCATTTGTTATATAATATACAGAAATTTAATAAAATTTTTCTCTTCCACTCTATTAAGATTTTTCTTAAATAGGTGTGGTTATACACCCCTAGAATTCTGGCACTCTGAGAGATGGAGGAAAGAGAATCACAAGTTTGAACTCAGCCTGGGCAAATCAGTGACTTAGAAAAATCCTGTCTCAAACAAAAATAAATAAATAAATAAATAGAAATTTTTAAAAGTAACTCTGGGAATGTAACTCAGGGCAAAGACCATAGGCCCAACTCCCCATAACACACACACACACACACACACACACACACACACACACACACACATTTTCTTTTTCTATATGTTGACAAGGAAATTGTTTTTAGTGTATAACTTTTATTAAGTTTCTTAGAAAAATTGTTTTTAAAAATATCTCGAGGAATCGACATTTCTGAAAACCTGCATACAAATAGACTGAATATATAAGTTACTAACAGACACCTACATAAGTTAAAACAGACTATGTGCCCTACTACAAATAAAGAAAATACCCAGGATCTGAGACTAGTTAAGCAAAAAAGTAGTTAAACTTGGTGAGATGTGAAATTAGGTTTGAATGCATGCAAAACACATTCCAATGCATATTTTTAGGTGTAGGCTGATTGACTTCTCTCCGTGTTTAAAATTAAAAGCTGCCTTTAGGCAGTTAAGAACCTTTGGAGAGCATTTGATAATACTAAACTCAAGCACTTACATCTAGTTCTATCATAAAGCCATGCAAAGACCAAGACCCAACTCTCATTCCAGGACAGATTTTAACATGGTCACCTGCTAATACTGCCCCACACCATCAGTTCATCAGCTTCTCTTCCCAGGGTGAAACACCCCCTTACCCAAGTGCGTGCGCTCATTTCTTTAAAAATCCCAATCATGTTTTATCCATTCCTACCAGCCCTTTTGTGCATATCACATTAACAATAGTAATAAAATAACAATTGATACGTGTATGGATGGGTCTATATCAAGCAATGATGACTGTACATTAACTCATCATAGCCTCACGATCTAAATGCACTCTGTATAATTATTAATTCTATTTTACTCTTTGAGGAAATTAACATTTAGTAATGTTAAATATCTTGCTTAAGGTCACACAGCTCTCAAATGGAAATGAATCCATGTCTATGTGGCTCCAAAACTGAGCAAGAAAAGTATGTGCTATAATTGGCTTCTCAAAGATTATTAGACTGCATTAGTTTTCTCCCTCAATGAGCAGGCTGTGACTCATGTCACTCCAAATTCTCCATGAGTAGGAAAGTAAAGATCTTTTATACTCAAACTCTGCTTAATAACCATTATTAAGTGCTTTGATAAAAGATATTTGAGTAGGTGGGTGGCTATCTTCATAATATTTTTATTATTTCCTAGTCATTATTTAAATTTGCTCATTTTCAGAGATTAATATTGTACGAATTGAACTCAGAGATTACATGTATGAATTACTCTCATGATGTTATTCTCCTCAACTTTCTCTTGTGTTTCTTCAAAACAGTTTTGTTTTGATGAATTTTATACAGTGTGTGATTTGGACAAAATACAAGCTAACAATCTTGATTTGTCTGAGCTAAGTTAATATACAGTGCTGAGTCAATATAATCTATAAACTCTGATGCATTAGGTGCAAACTCAAATGCAGTTTCTACTTTCAGATGCTATCATTTATTTCCTGTTACTGATCAAGAATGAGAAATGTCAAATTCAATTGAGTGATCATCTAGGAAAGACATGTTTTTCTTTCTACAACTGTCAGATTTTGATGAGAATTTTACCTTAGAATACAGTGACTCTATTCATATCATATTAGTTTTATTATATTACAACACAAGCAGTACCAGGAAACTTAGTAGGTCATGTTACCTAAATGCTGCATATTATTTACTTTACGAAAACGAACACTGTATGAAATCAGAGATTTAACAAACAAGAAAACTGTGCTGGGTTTACAAATTATGTCTAATACATTTCTAACATGGATGTCACTTAATAAACTTGAAGGGAAAAAAGCAGTAAGATCTATACTGCAGGGCCTGGGAATTTAGCTCAGTGGTTAGAGTGCTTACCAAGCAAGTGCAAGGCCCTGAGTTCAATCCCAGGCCAAAAAAAAAAAATTGGTACGAGAAAACCACTTTCAGTCGATGGTAATTAACTCAACAAATATCTGTTAGGTACAAAGTGCAAAGCACATTTTAGGTGACAAGTCTAAAAAATTATGTTTCAAGTGTAAAAATAACTTGATGATGGCAAAAAAAATCTAAAAGCAAAAATATTCATTTCATGTAATTCTTACAAATGACTAACATCTTTTTAACTATGTCTTTGAAACACATGGATCTGCAATATCCTTATAACTAACACTGGATCTTAAAGTAATTACAAGAGCAAATAGAAAACATCAGTGCCTACAAACTTACTTTAGCGGTTAAGATAATAGGGGAAAATCACATTCCTCAATATAGTCCAAACAACATACAGAAAAAGAGAAATTTTGAAGTAATTAATATAAGTAAAAGTAGAATTTCAAAAGTCAGTTTTGTAGCTCTGTTTGGATAAACTGTATACTGTCCTATTGTAAACTTCCTGTCATATGGTCTTGTGCAATTAAGTGTAAGAATCACAGATAGAAGAGCATGCATATTTTCTTAAGTGTTTCACTAGAGCTGAAAAGAGAGAATGCAGAGACACCAAAGCTCCCAGCTGTGACAAGTGGGGCCTTGCCATCCCCTAAATCTAAATACCTGTGAAAATTCTTGGTATGATCAGAGACAAGTGAAACCCTAAGCATCCAATTCCTGAACCACTTAGACTCACCAAGAGTAGAAGAGAAAAATAATAATAATAATAAAAAATTTAAAAATAAAGAGTAGAAGATTAGCTTATGTGCATTTTTCTCGCTGGTGAGACAAAATACCTGACACCCAAAGTTAAAGGAGGAAAGGCTTATTTAACTCACAGTTCCTAAAGGTTTCAGTACATAATTGTCTGGCTCCAAGGCAGGGGAGCCTGGTAGAGGGACATGGCAGAGGAGAAACAGTTCATGGCAGGCAGAAGACAGCAAAGCAGCAAAGTAGCAAGCAGCAAGTGACAACAAGCAACAACCCTCTTTCTGTCCCTCATATTTTATACAGGCTGCCCACCTTTGTGGTGGTCAGCACTCACACCCAAGGAGGGCCTTCCCATTTTCTACTCCCAGAACTATGCCAAACCAATCAGTGGACTAATTTAGTAATCATACATTCTTGATTCCAGCATCACATACTTAGCCCCAGAATCACACATTCTAAATCCCTCCACCTCTGAAAAGCCCCACCTATGAACTCATGAGGCTTTTGGGAGGTAAATCTAGACACAAGCCATAACAAAGATCTTAGAAAATTACATAAGCAACAGTATATCTCAATCATTGCATTTGTTCCATGAAGTTAAAGTGAATATAAGTATTAACACACACACAGAGTTTTTTTTTTGTTGTTTTATTTTTACACACAGAGTTTTTGTTTAAACTTGATCTATGAATGTTTTAAAGGCCAAAAAGACCATCATAACTTCCAAGTCCTTTACCAACCAATTTGGGAGGCTGGGTGTGTGGGGGGGGGAGGTAAATTAGAAAAAAATTCCTTATTCTGAAATAGAGAACAAGTGGTATCCACAAAAAATTAAAAACAATCAAGAAGAGAAAATGTAAAAATGATAATTGTCAGTGTTCAATTTTATTGTAATTTAATGTTCATAAGAGCATAGTTTGAGAAACACTCTCTTAATCAAAAGATTTATTTAAATATGAACATTTCAAAAATTTGTGGAAATTTTTTCTCTGGGTATAAGGAATAACAGGACTGTAAATCATACCACATAGGTTCTTTTCTATTTCACAAAATTTAGAACATATATTACAATGTCTAAAAATCTCCTAGCCTGTGGCTAATCTAAAATTGAGCTGAACTAGGATTACTGTCACTAATTCTATATCAAACATATAGAATCTGGAAAAAATTTTCTCCCAAGGCTAAGATAAAATTCAAAACCAGCTACATAGTAGAAAGAAAAATAGAGCTACAAAAATATAGTTTCTACAATATTTTGGTATATACTACTTCAAAAGTTGGCCCCAGAAATCCAAAGTAAAAATTCTCTCAACTGACTCGAAGATGACTGTACTTTTATTACATGGGACAGACTTACAAAAAAGAAATCTAGAAATATGTAGTTTATTAGTCAGAGAAAGTAGGTACTATTTACTCATCATGTAACTCATGTTTTATTCTTGGTTGAACAAAGTAACAAAAAGAAAAGGAGACTAAATAAGACAATATCCTTTTCCTAATATAAATTTCTGGCCTACCATGCAATATTGACAAAATATATCAATAAGAATGTAATAAATATCTAACATGGATCAGTGATTTAGCAGGTAGCATTAAATATGCAAAATATATAAAACTCAAACCATATTCCTCAGTCTTTACACTTATATGTTTATATTTTCCCTACTTCACATAGAAAAATCAGTGCAGAATATACATGAGAAAAAATAAGGCCTCATAAAGGTATAGCATAATCCATAGGCTGCAGTTGCCAGGCAAACGCTTCTTAAAAAAAAAAGATAGTTCTCAGAAAAACTCTATTAATAGCAAGTCCAGTTTTTCTTTCACAAAAATTAAGAAACTTATAAAATACCAAGTTGAATATTTTTAATTCATAAAAAGGCATATATAAAATTCTGAATAGTAAAAACAGAAGGAGCTAATGAAAAAGAAATGTACTTCTATCAAATGATATTTTGATTAACATCTGACTTCTTATTAGCAGCATTAAAATAAAGAAGATAGTGAAATACCTTTAATATTCTAAGAGAAAATACCTGGATTTTCTGGAATTGTATACCCATAAAAATAACTTGAAAAACAAAACTAAAATAAAGACTTTTTCACACTACAAAGAAAATTAAGTTTGCCACCATCACAGGTACTTCAGACAGCAGAAAAATGATCTCTGCGCTAAACAGAAACCATGATTTAAAACTGCATAAATAAATAGATGGTAAAAATAAATATATATTACATAAACTATAAATAAAATTCAATAAATAAATGCCGAAACGTTATCCAAAAGGATTCCTAAAATCTAGCTATCTGTTATTTGCAAGGATACATCTAAAATATAAAGTATACAAAGAAATTAAAAACAAATTAAAAACAAAGGGATATTTATATATATCAGAAACACTAACAAAAACTGGATTATGGTATAGTGATATTGGTGAAAGCTGGTATAGCTACATTAAAATCGGAACAAATAAACTTTAAGGAGGAAATCTTTATGAGAGAAAAGAGAGTTATTACATAATAATGAAGTCTCAATTCGCCAGGAAAATACAGCAATGCTAAACTTATGTGTATCTGACAACATAGTATCAAATAAAAGGAAAAATTTCAGAAGCACCAGGAGAAATAAATAATAATACTGTCAAAATAGGAGTTTTTAACAGACCCCTGTCATAATCTATAGTTAAAGCAAGCAAAACAGAAAGATTAAGAAACTAAAAAATAATGTGAAGTATAAATTTAATCTAATGGATATATACAAGTCTTGGTCTCTGAGTGAAAAAATTCAGTCTTTTCAAGGAAACTCAGAGAATATTCAATTATTTTTACTTTATACTGATCCTTAAGCGATGTGAAACAAGCAGCAAAAAACTGATATCAAACAATCCACTTTCTCTACAATACTGAAAATTAGTTTAAAATGTATGATGCAGCTAAATGTACACAGTAAGAAGGAATGCAGAGGAAAAAATGACCATCTCTTGAGACTAGTTAGTGGTAAATACGTGGGAATTCCCATGGCAGAGAAGTAGAGATGTGTTCTGAAAAGTACATGTGCATTATCAGCAAAAGACATGAACTGACATGAGCAAGGAAAAGTGAGTTATTCAGTAGAAGGAGAGAGGCAAAGAGGGATGGAGAGAGAAAGAGAGAGAGACCATGTGCTTGTGTGCACATAGGTAGGCGAGTTCTCAGCTAGCCTGGAGGTGAGATATCCCTTTGATGTTTCATGATTTTGAGGAGTATGAATTATGAAATAAGAAATAGAGAATTTTAAACAGTTGAAGGATGAAATATTTTATTATTAAAGGAATATCTGAAAATACAGAATTGTGAATTGCTCAAAATTAGCTACCTGGAGATTGGTGGGACAGAGCGAGACTACATAAAAAGTGTTACAAAACTATGGATAGGTTACCTCTCCTTGAAAATCACATTTTAGAAAATTCCTCACTACTCATTGCTGTCACTAGACATCTTCAGTAAGATTTTAAAATCCAATTCCTACTTTGATGTAGGCATATCTACGTTATGTTACTTATATTAAGCCAACCTCTCCGGCTAGAAAGCCGGTTTACTGTGTTAGCAGAGTATCTTTGGGCTACCTTGAGGAGACAAAGCTCTCAAGTTCCAAGAAACAGATAATATTTTTGGCTCTAAGAAATCTGATCAAGCTGTCAAGAATACAGAAATCCTTTAAGGGAGTTGTCAAACATAATTCATGGTTCTAAGATAATGTAATGAAAAGATTTCATCAGTGCAGAAAAATCTTTTAAAATTGGTCATTTTTATCTCCAAAGAGTCTGTGGTCTTTTTCCTGAACATTTTTGTCTTAGTCTATCAGTACTGTCAGGTCCAGCTCCCAGAGGCCATCTTTTCTTCTCTTTGGAGAACAACCTCTGGCATTTCTAGAGACTTCTAAACCCCTTTCTAGTCAGCATCAGGGCTCAACTTTAACATCCCAGTTTCTAGTCTTTCCCAACATACTCTAAAATGACTTAATTGTAATAAAAAAGAATATATGAATCGCTTTGCAGTGATTCTGATCCAGCCCCTGAGGGTCTAGGACATATCACGTTCATATTCACTGTAGTATGGTCAGTATCACTACAAGCAATCTATACATATGTCTTAGGGTAAAACAGATAGGAAAAGATGAGAACTTGATTTAGGATTTTAACAAAAGACGTGGAAGAGAAAACAGAGACTATATTATGGACTTGCTGATTAATTGGGTAAGTGAGATAGTGAAAAAAGTGGAGTAGAAGAGGATTTTCAGAGCTTCAGCTTATTAAGTAAACTGTGAAACGTTAAAACAGTCCAAGATGCTACAAGCGGCACAGATTGTCAGGAAGCAAAGGGTTTGCTAAGAGTTGTTAGAATGAAGTCACTATGAAACATACAGATATAGATTTCTACTAAATTATTGAAAACTGGAAAGGAAGCCATGTAGCTCAAGTGAGAGGTAAGAGGTGGACTGGACACACATTACTCTGTATCAGCTTGTTGTGAATGAAAGTAGAAGCTACACGAATAGACAAGTAATGAAGTATTAGAAAAATATCATGTACAAAATCCCAGGCGTCAGAAACTTTGGAAATAGCACACACAAGGGAGCTACCAAGAGATTCTTAAAATAAAAGATCAAATAGCTATGAACTCCTACAATGCATACACACTGAAAATATTTAAAAGTGAAATTCTTGATAAGAATTCAATAATATATCTATATATCAAAGAATGATAAAGTTTACATCTCTAATAGGTCTTTTAGTATAAAATTTAGACACTGGGCAGAATATTGAAGTCAAAGATTCTCTACTGTTAGCAGCATGACCTTACTCTGTTGATTTTATGTTTATGTGGAATCATTCTTTATCTTTTGATTACACTATAAATTAATGTAAACATTCCCATTTTTTCACTGATGTTTCATCTTGTTATCTTTCTTCATTTGAACTCTGAGTCTATTCGCCATTAACATCATAGGTAGAAAAAAAATTTCTCAACCCTTTGGCTCTTCATTGCATTGTGCATGCTAGAAAAACCAAAGCACAATGCCATAACATTGAAAGAGAATAAAGTTTACAAATAAGCTGGATAGTGTACCTCACTGAACTCCAGGAAGCAGAGGTAAAGATGGCAAAGTTCACACTCAGCGTTTCCACAGATGATCTAAATAACTATAAAAGTCCATAAACATTAAGATAAAGTACAGCATTGCTATTTAATTGTTTGAGATAGCATCTTATTTTTAAAATTAAACATTTACTGTGCTTTGAACCGTATCTTTTTAAAAGTTTCTGAAGTTCACTTCGGGTGCATCTAAATATGAAATAGGGGCTTTAAAAACTGTGCTACTTGTAAACGTTAAACATTCTAAAGTCAGGTATAATTTTTATTTATTGCAGATTATAAGTGATTATTGTTTTAGGAATGAGATAAAGTAGATAGAAGACAGACAGACAGATACACCTCCCCACAGATTAGTATTTATAAAAATATAGGTAGCTTTGAATTATAACTGAACTCAGAAACCCATGCAAGACCCTCCCTTGCACTTGCCACCTGCCAAAAGTATATTTAACTTATACCAGCTGTGTATTTCATGTTCCATAATTACTAGGTGCTCATAATTTCTACCAGGAATGATTTAACAAGGAGGAGCTTTATCATTAAGATACAATAACATGTATGGAACTGCTGTTTGAACTATGACTCAGCCTTGAACTTTAAGAAACTTAATAAGACGAAATACAGTATCTAAAAGTTTAACTGTCTCTGCTGCCTGGAGCAATCAACGTATCAAAACATTGATTTTACAAAGTGGATTGGAAAACATTAAAAAATATTCTGAAGATGAACTCATTCATTTTAATTTTTCCTTAAAGTTTGCTTCTACACCAGCCCAAAGTAATAGGTATTAGAAAGTCAGAGACTTATGAGTTGGGGTGATCATTCCTCACAAAGACCAAATTTGAGAATTATGAAAAAAAGTAGTAACAGTGACTTAACAAAAAATGTAGAACAAGTACAGGCTCTAATAAAACTCTGGTGTTAAGCATCACTCTTTTACTCTCAGTGTAATGCGTTTCACTTGGTGCCAAACAAGTGCACAAACCACATGCCTCTTACATGCAATGGAAGTTATGCACAAAGCATAACTGGATATGTACAGTATTATAATTTAAGTTTTCTATACTTTGTAGCACCTGCGTAATTAAACAAAATGCGTAGAGCACTAAAGTTTTCCATAAGATATGAAATACTGTGATATGTCCACTGACATATCATGAAAAAAATTGGGTCTCTGACAAAGGTGCCAATAATTTTAAGTATATTTGTTTATATTTAGTTATAATCAGTAATTCTTTATGAAAATATGTAGGGATATTAAAAAGTATTATGAGGCCAGGAAATAAATTGATACAAGTATTTGTTAGAGATGAACAATAAATATGCCTCTGGAGTAAAGATAAAGGGAGAAATAATATAATAGAGAAATACTATCAGCTTCATGATGAAAAAGACTCATAATATTAAACATCAACCAATTGCCTAGAAGTAGAACTAATCTGTTATTAAGACTAGATACCTGCTCACTTCAGCAGCACATCACTAAAAAAAAGAAAAAAAAAAGACTAGATAGAATTTCTAATGCATCTTATGTTGAAAGAAAGATGGAAAGCTAAAATATAATTCAATAAATCTTGAGGTAAGCAATATACTTCCTTGAATTAGCTTTTCCTTCTGTTTTGGATTTTTAAATTTCTCACATACTCTAAGTATATATAAACTTTTAGAATCACAATGTTAACAGTATTTTCCCATTCATGACATTGATTTATTATATCGTGTTTCACAAAAATGTTCTGGCTCATGGCAGTTGAATTGGTTGCTTCTACCCCAGAAATAATCAAAGGCTTTTTTAGGTAGATAATACGGGATTTTTTCTTAAGGAAAGATGTGGATTTTAAAACAAATGTGGAAAAAAGTTAGATAATGATAATGCAAGGGATAGTAATTGAAGCAATAGATTTCTCCAGAGAAGAAAAATATAGTAGGCTCTTGGTTCTCATACAATTAACGCTGGCATTTTAAACTGCTTTTGGAGTTGCCCAGAATGTTCATGGCTGATAATCATTAATTCCATGGAAACAAGGACCAAGCATATAATAGGACAGTGAGAAGCACCAGCAATGTAAGGCAGTCCGAGCAACCACCCAGGTCCCAAAGCTCAATACAGTTCTGCTGTGCTCTCCTTTTCAGATCACTTAAATCAGTCACTCAAACAATGACAGAAACTGTTGCTTTAAGGAAAATTATGTCCAGAAGAAAACCAAAATCTACTACAGATCATGAAAGAGAAGAAAGAAGAGAAAATGGCAATTTTGAAGTACAAAATTTGTGTTATCAGATAAATCACAATATTTATTTAGAACCATAAATGCTGAGACTTGCATAAGTATTAAAAATCATCCTCAAAAAGATGTTATTAAATATCACTACCCTTTATGAATATAAAAGAAGGCCTTTCCACATATTTTATTACATACACATATATCTTCATTTAGAATTGCTAGTTTTTAATAAAATTTGAAGAAAAGATGATATAAAAAATTACATAAAAGCTTGAAATTAAGTTTATTTTACAGTCATTTATTTAATTTTGCTAAATCTCAAAGATTGCAGATGATACATTTGCTTCATTGCAGATTAAAACATCTAGTATTCAAATCCTGATTTCTGGTATACAATAAATTTAAACACTTTATAAATTTTAGTTATGATCACCCAGGTTTTTTTTAAATTTCAAGACAAAAACTAGTGTATATCAAGCTGAGATGTCAAATCTATACTAGAGGTTATGTTTGATTTAAAAAGAACAAAGTTATTTGCAGTGATTTGAAAAGCAAAACGAGGAAAACTAGTATAATTTGTAGGATTTAATTTTACAAGATTGGTTTAAAGTTATGAAACTATTACTCAATGGCCTCATTTTATGATTTATCTGTCACTTTCACTTGGATTTTGTTAACAAATATAAACCAACAGTAATTTGGTCCAAAGGTTAGGAACGCACACACTGGTTTAAAAAAAATGCCACATGAACAACTATATTCTGTAATAAGGACAAATACCATGAGGAAAGCTCAAATATGGTAACAGTTCTTTGAAACTGGCATATTGAAGAAATTAAGTGAGAAACCTCTACCACTCAAGAGTCTTTCAAAACCTCTTTCACTTTTGGCCTATATATAAGAGCATAGGATTTGAAAACAGAATACATAGAATTAAATACTTATTCTATTACTTGTTAACCTCATAATTCTGAACATATTTTTTCTGAATCTCCATTTTGGTATCCATAAAATAAAAATAAAATATTCACAGGATAAACAGGTTTTGGATGTTTACATTTGACTTTTGCAATTCAAAACAGCTATTTAATTTCATCAATTCGAAAATTATTTTCAAGAAGAGGACATAAACATCATTCTCAAAAAAGTAATCAGAGCCATAGACTCTCAGACCTGGAAGTTAGAGATCAGCTGATCCTGAAATTTTTACTTTGTGTTACCCAGTCATAAAGTTCTTGGCAATATCTCAGAGGCCAACAGGAAGCAAACAGTACAGTGTCCGCAAACTCTCTTGAACCAGGGGTACTTATCTTTCATCAGTGAGATATTTGGGTTGTTCAGAGGATATTGTTTGAACAGATTCTGTAACTGCAGCTAAAAATCATTGCAACAAAACTCCTTTAACCAAACCAAATCCTGCCCACCTGTACCCCCAACCTGCCCCATCTGAGAAACCTGAGGCAAAAGATTGAGGAACATATTCAGAGTGCCACCACCACTGGGGAAGGGCAGAACCAGGATTCGAACAATTTCCTTCTAAATACTACTCTTAACCAGAACACCCTCCGAACACGTAAGTGAATCTCCTCAAAAGTTACACACTGTTAGAGCCTAAGTGAAAGCTTTAGTCCTTTGATGTCCTCTGATTTCTCACTGCTTCTGAACTCCATTCTGGAATGGGTGACTGTTTGAATTAACATCTGCAGCTGGAGATTTAGCTCTTGTTTCCCTGATAGGCATTGGCATGGCATTTACAGCCTTCGTGGCTGGATGCTGAAATCTTTTATTTTTAAAGGTTTTTTTTTTTTTTAAATGTCAAGTTGACATAGAAACACTGTAGATAACCTATTTAACATCATCAAAACAATGTAAATATTCTAAAATCTGACCAGGGCTTATAATATTTTTTAATCTACAATATAATATTGTTTAGAGGCATCAAGGAAACTCTCAAGGCACTTGATACAGTGTTTAATTTTTGGAAGGTGAGCCTGTATAATCCTTTTGGAGCAATAGTAATCTTTAAATTTGCTCATTCTATGGTTGGGCTGAAGTATGTAGTCAGTTTCATTGAGGATATAAAATCATTTCCTGCCTTAAACATTTTTCAAGTAACGGAAGAAATAGTAAAATAAATATTGAGATGTTAATATGTTAAAAATCTACAATGATATAAAACTAGGCAACTTACATTTAGTCACACAGAGTTTTAGAAGTTGAGCGTTTTATCAAAAACCAAACACAATTCTCAACAATTAAATTTAGGAACTTTTATTTTGACAAGTAAACACTCGTTCAGTTACCAGTTTAAATCATATACTCAAGAAATTCATGGAGATTTGGACAAAAGTAAATGGTCTTTCTCCTTAGAATCTTAAAGTATAAGCACTGCCAAATTCTATTTCAGCTAAAATTCCAATATGGTATGAGAAATAACTCACTAAATGCTATATAAAAGTAATACCCCAAAAGATACATGCTGATTTATTGTCTTCCAGCATTAAGCCATCTTTTGGAGCTATGATTTTGAGTACATAAATCTTGAAATACTCCTTTTAGTGCAACTTCAAAATTTGATGTATTTCAATTGATAAAGTCTAGGGATCAGCAAAGTTGTAATAGCCAGTAGGGAAGTTAGAATATATGCTTAGTAAAGACAGCAGACCACTGAAGATTTCTCAAACAGTGATTTGTACAACTCCCCTCAACTCTTGCACAACTTCCTAATTCTCTTCCCACTTATATAAATATATTCCCTCATTCCTCCTGTCTAGCAAAAAATGTTTCACTACTATTAATTGAAGTTTATTTCAGTTCATTAAGTCTATTTCTGAATACAAAAAAACTAAGCTATTATACACTGCATATTTTAATAGCTAAGAAGGTTTCAAGTGTCTAACCACAAGAAGGTGATATCTACATTAGTTTGCTTCAATCATTACATTTTAATCCACATTAAAACATCATATTGTACTCTGTAAGTGTATACAATTATGAATGATTAATTAAAGTAATA
>PVJO010001261.1:111347-181398 GCA_004026905.1 Hystrix cristata | reverse complement strand
TCCTCCTTCCCCTCCTCCCCCTCCTCCTCCTCCTCGCCGGCCTGTCTTCAGCGGTGACTCTCAGCGGAGGACCCCGTTCAAGATCTTCCCTGGGAAATGTGCTTATCTGGAGGGCAGAGTGGGATCCCGGGGCGAACTAGGAGAGCTGCCCCTTCGGGCCAGAAGAGCCACCCCAACTTTGAGAGCGTTCCCCCAGGCGGCGGTGGGAGGCAGGACCACCCGCCGACCCTCGGTCTCCCGGCCCCGGCTCGGGTGGGTGCCTGGACGGCGCCGGCGGCCAGGGGCAGGTGCCGGCTCCCCGCAGCGCCCGCGCACAGCCTCGGCCGCACCCTCCCTCCGCTCCTGCGGTTGCTGCTGCTGCTGCTGCTGCTTTTTGATTGTCATTTTTAAAAGTCCTCGTCGTCGATCTTCAGGTGCCCGGTGCACCGCGTCTTTGAAAAGCGGCTCGCAGCCCGGGCGTTTGCACGAGGCTCGGCCTTCGCAAGTTCTCGGGCAGCCGAAGTTATACGCTAATTACACAAGATTAATGCGGGGATTGCTCTCCGCTGCCCACCAAGATTGATTTAAACAGCGAAGTGCTGGAGAGCCCAAGCCGTAAACCACCCGCCCTGCGCCCTGGCTTCTCCGGGCGGGAACCAGGGGAGACGCTCCGCTGGGTCGGAGGCTCCGAAAAGCCAGCTCTGTGGTATTGTTTTTTAAAGGAATCTCCGCCGGCCCTGGGATGTGTAAATACTCGCACGCGAAGCGCTGTCCCCCTCTCTGCTTTTCGCTCTCTGCCGGCTTCCCACTGACAATCTTTCTGCGTTTAGCCGAGACGCGGCGGAGCAGCCAGCCTGGTGCCGGAGCGCCCCCTAGTGTGCCCAGAGGGAAGCGACGTGGCGGCGGCGCGCCCGAACGGATTGGGACGCGGCAGGCCTGGGCCGAGGCGCTAAGAAAGCAGCTGCCCGGGGCTCAGCTGCAGCAGTAACCGCAGCCTCACGCACACCTACACAGAGCGCACACCCAGGCTCGCTCTCGGGGATTGTGAATTCTGATTCATGGGAAATGAGACTCAGGCATCATTTTGCTTTTCTGAAAATATCACTTACTGTGTAATCAGGAGACAGTATTTGAGAATTTCCAAAACAATAACTGTTTAAAACTGCAAATGAAGACGTTAAATTGGATTAATATTTAACTTTGATATAGTATTCGTTGTTTATGTGTTTTATGTAGAAAAATTAGAGGCTCACCATTATATCCAGGCTACTTTAGAGATATTTCAAAGACCATTTTTTCCCGTTTATTGGAAAACCCTACTTTTGAGTTTACAATGTCAGATTGTAACTTGAAATAATATGAGATGTTTGAGACTAGGTTTTTGTTTCATTCCTTCTTTTCATGAAGTGAATATATGTTATGAGGAACTTCAATAATGACAGCAGTATTAATATAAAATCACAGTTGGCAGAAGGGAGAAAAATAATAGCTGGTTCTAAGCTGAAGACTGAATCTTTATGGCAGTAAGTTGCTAAATAGCTCTGGACAAACCTTTCACCCAAGTCAGATTTCCATTTTCTCTCCAGCAAATGAAACAATTTCAGGGAATAATTTTAATCCACCTTCTAGACTTTAGTGAATTTATAAACCTAAAACACAACTCAAGAAAACAAATGATAATGTTACTGAAAAAATTGCAGGTATGTGTTTCATTGCTGTGTTCATTTTCCTCAAAGACAATTATTAACATAAACCCATATATTTGAAATGTAGCCTTTTCTATAGCCACAGCATGGCTAGAAATTTTTGTATAGCACAAAAGTAGATGTGTATACAACATTAACACATTAAAATAAGGTTAGCCAACTTATTATTAAATCTGTCTCACATTCCCCCAAACCTAGTAACCCTACAATCCAGGAATGGTATTTTTGACAGTTTCTTGATGGTCTCCACAAAGAACTGATACAAAGAGGTGGAATTTTGGCCTCCGATACAGGGTGACTTCCCTTTCAGAAGTCTCAGCACAAAATATCTGAAACCCTTCGTGGCTTGAGTTCTGAAGAATCAGATTAGCGACACTGAGCTTCTTCAGCAAGGAGGCTGACAATTATCAGCCAGCCTCCTATAATTAGAGAGAGAGTGTCCCGAAGAAAACGGGAAAAACATTGTAAACAGCAACAGAATAGGATGTCTTCACTTCATCCATCCAAGAATCTCCACATCATGTTGCATTTGGATGCTGTATAGTTGCATCTAAATACAGTGTATTGTTAAGGTACTTAAAGTAGAAAATAAAATTTCGACCATTATATGTATTTATTTAGTCATAAGAAGTGATTATTTTTAGGGTTGTGGAAAAGATGAACATTTCAGAGACGCGACACTGAGCTTGCCCAGACCCGGCCTTCAGCCAGCAACTTCGGAGGTCGCTTATCTCCCGTGTTTTCAGCCTTGTGAATTCCTTCCCAGGAAATAAGAACCAGTTTGATCAAGGGGCTTGCCTTGAACGTGGCTGATATTTAAGATTTTCACAGTTTTATTGGCAACTTGGTTCCAAAAAAATGCTACTTTTCAGGACTAATTTTAAAAAACCCAGCTGTGATTTTTAAGTGAAACAGCCATCCACAAATAATCTGCTTTCGTTTTATAGTCATTTATATGCCAATATGAGTGAGGCATAAAAAAGAGAATGTGAAGAAGTGCATGTGAGTGTGTGTGTGTGTGTGTGTGTGCATACTAAGCACACCCATCACGGGGAAACCATCTATTTCGTGACATGCACTTGGACACTTCTACTTCAAGCTGCAAACCTGAGTTTGGACAGCTATGTCTTCACTCTGCAGCCCAATCTGACCTGACTTATCCGGATCTCCCACTTCCCTTCAGCTCACTAGAGATGGATGAATCTCACAAGGATTTTCCAGTTCGAAGTATGAAATCGGAGTCCATATGAAGCTAGTCTCCTGTGGTTAGAGCAGAGACCTGGGAGGGACTGGGAGCTACAGCAAAGCCACCTTTGTGTCATCCACTCTGCTTTAGAATTCAGCTTTGTGTCATCCACTCTGCTTTAAAGTTCAGAGTCAGCTCCTGCGCACACATGACCGTTCTCCCTGGTGTATTTCATTCCTTTTTGTTGTTGTTGTTGCCGGGGATCGAACTCAGGACCTTGTGCTTGCCAGGCAAGCACTCTAACCGCTGAGCTAAATCCCCAGCCTCCCTGGTGTGCTTCAGCTCCTTGTAATTAGGGATTTTTGACAGGGAAGATGTTGAAGAGGCCATTCCTCAAAATACATCAATCAACATCTTCCACAGTGTTTCTGAAGAGATAAAGGAGATAAACCTTATTAGGAAGCAATGTGTAGGGAGAAAGCATTTTGATACATTGTCTTGTTTAATCCTTACATGGCCTAATCGCAGAACTAGTCTTACATGCCTAATTTACATCCAGGAAACTGTGGTCCAGAAATTTTATAACTTACCCCACAACAAAGACAGTTATTCTAGAGTTGAAATGGCATTTGGAGACCAGTGGTTATAATTCCAAAATCGAAAATCATTCTGCTATGTGCCTCTTCTTCTGTCAGGTAGCTACAGTGGTCTTCTTCAAAAACTGATTTGCTGCGATCATCATCTTGGCTTCTTTAGAAACCCAGGAGCTGGCTTTAATGTGGAACTACCTCTCATCTGCTGAGACCATCCTCACATTATAAATACTCAAAATAGTCACGCTTCCCCTTTTCCCAGTAACTTTCCCTTCTGCCAAATTAATTCATGTCTTTTCCTTATAATATTTTCATCATCCCTGTTTTTGGGTATTTATAAAAAGATCCAGAGGCTTTTTGCTGTTTTATTTTCCTTGTGCAATTGTCGCACACTCAAATAGCCCATTTATGTTTAATGATGCTTTAGTGCTTTCTTTACTTACGTTCTTCTTCCTTTGAAGAATATTAATATTCTTCCATTAATATTTCTTCTGTGCCAAGAGACAAATCACCCTCCAACTGGCATATTTCCATGCTGGTCTGAATGACAATCTTTATAATAAATATTACATGTCATCTCGTCACTTATTATAAAAATCTCTCTCAACATGAATGTCTATGTTGTAAGAGGATTAGCTGGGCTTTGCTGTGGGATACTTGTATTTTTGGTAAGCTGATTTTTCAATTCTTTCATTTATTCAAAAGGTGATTAAAATGACAGAAAAACATTTAAAGTTGGCTGTCACAATAGACCTTCCCGATATCTTTGGTCTTATATCATATTCTTTAGTCAAGGGTAAGAAAGCAATCACTCAAGTGCCTTTTCTACCTGAAGCCCCCAAAATGAGAAGTTTTCTAGGATACTCCCCAGCAGGCTTGTGGAAGTCAGTTTCTCTTACAGAGTCCTTTGCTGCCACCTGCTGTTCACCCTGCATTTTGAAGGACGTCATTGCTATCTGCCATCCTGCATTTGTTAACCTGAGAGGGATGGATGCAAATAGGAAAGCTGCCGTACAGCCAGACCCTTTCAGTTGCTCACATTTCAAGATGACCTTTGAACCATTAACTGCATTTAGCATGTGCAGAAATTGATTCCCTTTGTCACGCTCTTCCAAATTAATAACACAGCAACACAGGAAACACTATTTCTTTTTCCTTTTAAGCAAAGCAAGCTGACCTTTCAGGCAATTGGTCTTTAAAAATTTCTTGTGTGACTATTATGCACAAGGACAGAATTTTAGCTAAGAAAGCATTTGTAACTTTCACCCACTAATTAATTAGTATGTTTTCTTTATACTCTTCTGCTTCCGGCTGCCCAACCTCAACTGCATTTGGTTATTGCTTATGCACCCGGCTCTCATCTCTGCCACATACACTGTCAGCAAAGTTAGGCCACCTTAACTTTGTTAGGCCACCTTAAAGGTTGCTGCCGCCTTCCTTTTTCTCTCTTTGTGCCTTGCCACTACTTCGTAGGTTCAGTTCTCTAACTTTGGAGTTATACACTGAGCTGACAATAGAGAACACGTGTCATAAACAGATCTGTTGCGTGGTTATAATACTGCTTTTTGCTTGTAACTCTGCCCACCTTAAGCAACTCATTTAGCAAAATGACCCCCCCACCCGCATTACTGGACCACCTACTAACATTTTGGTGTAACTTCTAGAGACAAACCAAGCATTAGAAAGAGACGTCGCATAAGCCAAGTGGCTTTTACTTGTGACACTGTACACTTGTAACCAGAAAGAAACTCAACATGCGACTGGAGAGAACTACGTGGAGAATCATGCATAACTTCCTTCTTGAACTCACTGTTAGTTTCCATCAAACTGGTCCCAGCAACGGGCAGGTTACAGTTACTGCTAACAACAGTGATTCATCTTGTAAAAATACTCACTTTCTTCAAGTGGAATTGTTTCCAATGATACATCCATGTCCAGATAAGTGACCCGGCTCAACCAAGCACTTCAAAACCACCTGGTACCCTTAAATGTTCCTGTGACCAGGCTTCTAAAATCCTGTAGGGCAAAAATCAGACAAAGAGAAGTCATCCGCAAAGGTCAGTGCTTCTAAATTCATCTCTGGCAGGAGGCAGCTCTGTGCTGACTTGAAAAATGTATCTAAAGTACAAGCTACAGTTACCTTGCATGCAAAATTTCAAAATCTGATTTGCCTTTCAGACATACCACAACCTTTGAAGGAGTGATTCTGGCAGCATTTGGGGGTCTGGCGATAACAGTCAAAAAACTGTGGAAATGATTTAAGGGTTTAAGACTCTGAAGTAAGTGCCTATTAAAGATATTTAACTAACTTCATATTTCTCTGCACATTTTCCTCAAAACGTGTGTTTGTGGAAAATTTCCACATTACTTCTTTAAAGTACAGAGACCATCATTTTCATGTTGGACTGAGGAAATTTATTACCTTACAGGTTCCTTACTTGAGTGTGTTTTTCTTCAGAACTCACTGAAATTACTCTTTTTCATTTAGGTAACTAGTGGACTTTGTTTTCTTAATTTCTTTTTTGATTCAGTATAAAAGACCCCCTCCTTGCCCTTATAAATCTTGTTACTCCAAGTGTAAGAGCAGGTTATGTGAGCTTAACGTGGGGAGTTAGAGAGGGAGAGAGAAGTGATGTGTTAATCACTTAGCTCACGTACTGAGTGAGACCTTTCGTTTCCCTTGTGCTTGCTCACTGCAATCGTGTATGCATTAGACCCATGCGGTGGTACCTTTTTTCCGCGATTCTGGGAAAGATGGCCGCCGTCTTGTCAGCCAATGTGGAGTTTGGGAACGGAAGCAAATTTCTGCTGAACCACGGTACGAACCGAAGTGGTACATAATTTTTTGAGCATACGCTAAGAGAAGGGCCTCATTCCTGGATCTCAGCTCTGTCCATCAAACAGGTCATGAGCCACTAGCAGAACTGTGCAAGTAAAAATTCAGGGCAGATGCAATACCAAGTATTTTTGAGATGCAATTTTGAAAGAGGGGCTGAGAGTACAGGCCCCAAAAGCATCTCACCAGCTCTGCCACATCGCCAGCTCTGTAATCCTTTTCAAGGCACATCACCCTTCTACCTTGTTCTCCTTACCTGTAAAGTGGGAGCTAGAAGAGCTACTGCCAGAAGACGCTGTTGTGGAAATAAAATGAATTACCGCACAGAGTACTCATTGATGTGTCTGGCTACTTCTCACGTCTCGGATTCCAAATCGAATGCCATGTCTTTTGCTAGAATTTCCCCAACTTTTGTTTTAAAACATACTCACCTCGAGAGTCACGCATTCCCTGCCATGTTCTTGCATTCTTTATAGTTTTATCGCTCTCTGAAAATATTTTTATTCTTGTTTACTTGTGTATTGTCTCTCTCACGTTAGAGTATATAAACCACAAGGGCAGAGACCTCTCCGGTGTGATTTGTTTTCACACTTCTAGACTCTAGGACACTCTGTGGCACACAAGCATCTTTCCACTTATGTGATTTGTGAAGCAAATTGCTGAATGTTGTTGCTGCATGACGGGAGGAAGCCCAGAGCTCTGTTTGGGAACATACAGGAGCGATGGTTGACTTAGCCGTTCATGACACCACAGATGGTTCTTATGAGGAAGTCGAGTCCTCCAGGCACCTTGTGCATCATTCGAGACAGGGCAGAAGGACAGTTCAAGAGAAGAGAGAATCCCAGGGAGAGTATGCATTTAATCCTCAAAGTGACTCTCGCGATGGGCATTTTTATCTCCATTTCTGAGAGGAGAAAAAGAAGCTGAAAGCAGGCTTTGTGAACTTATCCAGAGTTCTAGTATTAGTAAGTGTCAGGACCAAGATTAAATCATTCTGCTGCACTTTTCTGCAAATATATATATATATATTTTTTTTTCCTGCAAATATATATATATATATATATATATATATATATATATATATATATATATATATATATTACTGAAAAGGTCTTTAAACCAGAAATGGTATCTACTGTGTGAGACTGCCCTTCGTAGACCTAATTGGCTCAGAAATGGTGTGACATTTTCCCTGGATGGTAAAGACCATCGCAGCGTGTCACTCCTTCCCAGGCACAAGCCTTCGCGGGCTCCACTTCATTGTGTCCTTTTAATGAGCTGACTTTTACATCAGCATGCTTTGGTACAAATATAGCTCATGTGTTCCAAACTGCAAGGGAAAGAGAAAAGTGATGTCGTACAGTCAAAGAATTTGCACACGGAAAATTCCCAACTGTTTCTTTATAGGGCAGACATTTGATGTGAAGGTAGGACTAGTTATAATGTTTAAGAATGTACCCATCGCACTGTCCCGCCTGTCACACTGTCCCGCCTGTCAGTCACACTGTCCCACCTGTCAGTCACACTGTCCTGGATGTGCTTGCTAAGCTGTCAGCAGGGAGTAGACAGCTTCATTTTGGGCTGTTCTGTCCTGCTGAGGAAGTAAACAGTTCACCCACCCTTCCAGAAACACTGGAAAGAAGCTTGCTTGAAAAGATTTAACACAATCTTTTCTTAAGATGCTTGCAGAATGGCAAAGACAGAAAGTTAAAGAAAAGCTATTCCTAAAAAATCGTCTTCAGCATTTAGTTCCATCATTGTGATGTGGCATTTTTTTTTTTAATGGCTGTGAATTCTTTGGCCCTCCTTCCATTGAGAAGAAGTGATCTTTGTCCCCTTCCTTTAAATCTGGGTAGAACTGGGATTGTGACTTCCAAAGCTAGATCACAATAGACTGTGGAGCTTTTGCTCGGGTCTCTTGGCAGAGCCGTTCTGGAGCGTTTTCTTTCAGAATCCAGCCAGCATGCTGACAGCAGCCCCATGAGAATCCCATGTGTGGATGTGCTGGCCAGTCACCCCAGCTGGACCCAGCAGGCAAATCAGCCCAGCCGGGGGCCTGAGAAAAGCAGCCCCAGGTCATCCCCATCTCCTGGCGATGAAGGCCACCTCCAGCTCCCTACTCCACCCTATCAGCCATCAGCCAAAGTGCCAGACACTGCGGAGCAGTCAGTCTGGGCCTTGTCTGAATTCCTGACCAACAGAACGTGTGAATTTAAAAAGGCTACTGGTTTTGCCAATAAATTTGGGGCAGTTTGCTTCACAGCTGGAGCAACTAGAGCAATCATCCCTTATCACTCTTCACTAGATACCGGTGTTGCTTAGCTGGACAGTGAGCCATCTTAAGCACAGTTGTGGTCAATTCCATTGAACTGCCTCAATCAAACTCATTCCCACCCCCTTCTCTTTCGTATTCCTCTCGGAATTGCTGAAAAATATGAAATTCTCAAGTTCCCCGCCTATCTCACAGGTGCAAAGAGCCCCAGAGACATAACTCTGGCCAATAACATTGCAACTATGGTCCCTGACCAGAGCTTCCCTCCCCCAGGGAAGGCTTGGGGATGAAAATCTTCTTTTTCCCTCTTTCCTTCTACCTGGAATGTGATCGTGTTACTCGGAAGGGCAGCAACTCTCTAGAGACCATGAGGGTGAATGTCATATACTATGACAACGCATAGAGAGAGAGGCTGCCTGGTGCAGAGGTGACTTCCCGGAACAGCTACACTCACCCCCAGGCACCTTTCTCTAGTATTATTGTCCCACAAGAAAATGATTTGAACTTTTCCAAAGCCATTGTTGGTCAGATGTTATATAACTCATTGGTGATTGATCCTTAAATGAGTCAGGTGTACCTGATATTACATACAATATATATTACATTACGTATACCTATGTGATAGTTAATCACTTGAACTAAAAGAGGAGGAACTATTTATTGTGCCTTGAAGGAGAGAAGGAGGATGAGGATGAGAACAAGAAAATATTCTCCCGCTGACTGTCTCCTCTATTACAGACTGTAAAGTCCAGACCCGAAACTCACGCGGGACACTTGGTAGCTGGGCTTCATTTCCTGTAGCAGCAGAATGGACACTGTCGTCGTGTTCATCCATCAGCAAGCAAACTGATGGTACAAGTAGCGACAAACAACCTAGTAGGTTGCGGACTTGAACTCTCCAATAGTTTCCTTCCCTAAGCGAACCTTTACTTGACACTGCAATCACAGATAGCAGTTTAATCAGGTTTTTATTTTTCTCTTAGACGAGAGAAGAAAGCTGTTTGCCTAATTCTCTCTGCATTGAAATAGTATCGTTTAAATTAGTTATGTATCTCTTCCACCTTTACTATAGACAGTTTTTGTATTTGGGCTTATTATATTCATACACACAAACACACATAAGCATTTCTTGATGATCGGTTCTTTCTTTCAGTACAATTAAAACCGCTGCAGTGGAGAAGAGCAATGACTTACATACAGGGATTAATATTAGGAAATACGTCCTATAACAAAATCACCAGTGGTCTGAAACCTGTTAATTGCTATCTCTTTTGCTTCATAAAATACTAAATGCATATAATTGCTGGTTATTCTAGATGACAGTTTTTAATCTTGTCATATAATAAACAAGCTGAAAGGCGAAGCATAATGCAATAATGCCAAAGACAAAAGAGAAGAATAATTACATATGGATGAGGATAAAAATATCAAAGAACAAAGAGCATTTTGAATCTCTCCACTCTCCCTAGAGTGCCATTTCAGGTTGTAATTCATTTTAAGGGTACCGTGCTTCAAATGCATTTACTCTATCAAAGACATTCGTCTCATAATTCTTCAGAATCTGCAAGTAGATCTTGCAGGGTAGCCACTCAGCCTTATATTAAGTAGCTTGAATTATACATTGTAGGACAAAGTGATCTTCACAAGTCAGGGAGGCTATAAATCTCCTCAGTGAAGATCTTTCCTTTTAAAACTTTCCTGGAAAAGCTAGCCCTAAAAATGGTAGCTGCTTTATAGATACTTGCTCTTCTTTGTCATATTTCAGGTTCTTCCAGACTTACACCAATCTTTCTCGTGTTTATTCCCCCCCATCCACTATGTCTGCTCCACTCATTCATTTATATTAGTCCTCAAGTGTCCAATATGGATTCGGTGCGTATTAGAGAATGAACAAAATATATCCAATTTAACCCTTTGGGGTCTATATTTTTTAGCAAGGAGAGAAATGTTAAAATATAATAGAAGAAGTAAACATCTGATTATTGAATTGATGACTGCAGTATAGGAAGAATGCATGGTATAATGGAAAGCACAAGGGGTATTAACCTACTCCGGAGTAGGAGGATGGCTGAGACAGAAAAGGTGAGATTTTATTTGAGATCTGAAAGATGAACAGAAATATCTAAGCAAAACGGGCAGAAGCAGGAGGGAAACATTTCAGGGGGAGGGGAGAGCACCCTGTGTGCGCCGAGCTGTACACATGACACTTGGTAAGTATTTGTTCATTCTGCTATGACGGAGACTGAGAGCGACAACTAGTTTTGCATCCTTGAGTGCTCGATTCTGGCCCATTTTCACAACTCCAGTTCAAGACTCAAGTCATTCTCCTTCCATCTTTTGGCTTGTTCTGGAATATTTATAATCCTAAATGTATAATATGGCCTTACAGCAGTACATTATCTTCAACCATTTGTAATTGTCTTTTTTAATCTACAGACTATATAATCTTCAAGCACAAGAACCACGGCTTAAAATAGTCTAAGTTCCAATCTAAAGCTTAAGATTTTGCACAGTAATATATATTTGTAAAGTGAATCTCTAATTAGTTTTTTGCTTTTATATTTGTAATCTCCAATTACATTAGTTTAAAACTACATGACTTAAATAGCAAGTTTTAATCTGTGAAAACAACAAATAGTTCCAAAATATGAGTTGTGATAGTCTTTTACATATATAACTGAAAATACCACCAGGGAATGTAAAAATCAATTTAGAAATCAGGGACTTATTCCAAGAGATCTAGGTAAACAACAGGTGCAAGTTTGTTCAGAGATCCCTGAGTATTTTTTATCATTCTTAATAGTAATAAAGCATGAATGAGGACTATAATCGTGTGTATGATAATAAAGAAATTAATATCTGTATTTTGTTTACTACGAGTACAGTTTGGATTGCATGCACAGTTGACCAAAGCAAGGATGTTTCTTATCTCCAATTAAAATAAATGATGGAATTCTATAGATACGTCATTTATACCAGCATTTGATTAAAACTCAATTATTTACCTTGATAAAACCAGATATTATAATGAAATCTCTCCCAATTATGTTAACTGTTTACAGTCCCAAGACAAGCAATAAGATTGACATGGTCCTGAAAGAGCATGTACTGCTGACTTCTGAGGACCAAACAACCCATATATTTCAAATGATTCTTCTTTTAAGCATATGCATTCACCATAATCACCATAGACATAAAAAGCTCCCTCTGTTAACTGAGCAACTACTATGTGAAGCATCTTTTACAACCTCAGAGATAATTCCATGAAGAATTAAATCTTCCTTCAAAGAACTTTCAGTCTTCATCAAAATAAAAGAAAAAAGCTTCTAAATAGAGCAACTCAGCAGGGAGGATCATTTATAAGGAATACAACATGAGTGAGTGGTGTCACTAGTTACACAAATTGGTGGCTTTAAATGGGGCGTGGTCAGAAAAATGACAATTATATAAGCATATGTTAAGACCCAAGAAATACTAATAAGTTACATTGCACAGAGCAAGAACTCGAAACACATCTGCTAAAAGAACAATCATGATCATCACAAGCCAGGTCATCACAGTCTTGGGAGGTGAGAAAAATGACATTTCAGAGGAAAATAGACCTGTTCATTCTCTAGCAAGGAAACTTTCGATCAGCAATTATGCAGCACAAAGTATTTCATGAAGACTTGGGCACCAGATCATACGGACAAAAGATTATCTCTTCGTACTGTCATTCAGAAAACTTCCTATAATAATGTCACTTTCTTCCCATACTATCTTGGAGTTAAGCATTTCTACTGACTGTATTAATTTTGGGTAATCACTGATCCTAGCCTAGAGGTCAACAAATCATCTTGGAAATACACCTTATCATTGACAGATACTAAAAGCAAAATTGTGGATACTGGAGAATACTTGTTCCTAACGGCACACTTCAGGTCTCGCGCTTTGAGATAGTTTTTAATATACCCGTACTTTTTCCCCATGAAAAGGGCCCGACCGTTTGTGAAACTAGGACACCCCAGCAGCGGGTTCAGCTCTGAAGGCACCACACAAGCAAAAGCTTGACCTTTCCTTCCCTGGATTTCCCAGAAGAGTCTCCACCTCTACCATCAGACTTCACCTTGTGCAGCTGCTTTATTTTTTCCTTTCCATTTTCTCTCTCAGCAGGCTGGGTCTTGGCTGCCTGCCAGCCCACACTGAGAGGCCAGCATGCTGACTTGGTGCTCCTGCACATTTATTTTTATACAGAATTGTCCATACAGACGGGTTTCCATTTGCTTATGTAAAGGCGCCCTCTGCCACAACTAGGCTGGAGGTGTACTTAAACCATCGCGTAGATGGTCTCTCTGCTCCTGAGCAAAATATTTCCCAAACTTTACCAGCCTGGAGTTCCATGATTTCCACACTGATTTCTATGTCACCAACTGAACTTAACAGATTTGTTTCTATGAAAATCTTTCTTTGGCTTTAATGTAGCATAGGCCCACAAAATCAGAAAGCTTTGTTCATGCATATAGCATTTTCTTATTCAGCATCGACACATCAGTATCTTCTATTATTCTGGGAGAGATGAAGGAAAAAATGGGCTTTTTTTGGTATCAGCTTAAATATGAGATAATATGAATCTTTCAAATATCAAAACAACTGTCTCTTCTTGCATTATGAAATAATAACAATCAGCATTTGCAGCTATTTGATAGTCAGTGTTTAGCCATACTTCCATGGACACTTATGCTGAAATGATAACAAGTCAAGATTTCCTGAATATTTAATAATTTATCATTGAATTAGCTAGTTTGGATTCCTTTCCGAAGCATGTTCTGGTGTAACATCTAAAGTAACTAGTTTTCCTCGTCTACAATGACAACGAAAAGAAAATAACAACCCTCAACGTAAAGGAGCCGTTTCCTTCTGGCCGTCGTACTACCGGGTAGTCAACCTTCTGTGTCTCAAGGTGACTCATGCCCACTGGAACTGAGGTTAACTTAAAAATATTCTGGGCTTCACAAGATTAGATATCCGCTCCACTGCTAGGCAGCTCCAGGTGACACAGAAGTGGCAGCAGATAAGGGGTCCACATCCAAATAGCGTGAGCAGCAAAAGACTCTCTCAGACAGCCTGTGATGGTGCTCACATGGAAATGAAAATGCTTGTTTTTAAGGAAATTTAAAAACTCAACATAGACTCCTACTTCATCATTTTAAGTTTAGTTGATTATCTACTTTTACTCATAACTCTTGAAGCTCCAGATGATTCTGACTAGGTAGTGGGCAAAAGAAAGTGCAGAGATGAATATTTCAAGACATTATCGGGCAACATCTCTACTCCCCACCGAGGATCTTTTAATACTCCTGAAAATTACCTTCACCTATATCTCCGTGCTTCGCTTCACTGCCCCTATGTTTCTGGATACAGAGGTGACATTTGAGCAGGAAAGTGGATCTCCATCCTGAACTAATTGTCTTCTAAAATTTGTTTCCATATATCGGCTGCATTTGGCTATAAGCAACATAATTTACTGGGTTCCTAAATGTACAATAAGTGGTATCACGAATCTCAGGCGGCCCCCTCACTAAGTTGGTCTAAGGGTCATTATTAGACCCAAGGTTAACCTCACTCATAGAGTCAGTGAGGTCCCTCTATACTTTACCTATTTTGACCCAACCAAGAGAGGCAGAACATATGGTATCATTTTTGTGGCTTTACTAGGCATATACTAGGAATGCTACAAGTTGACAGTTTCCTGTTCTGTTAGTGAAAACGTCCCCAACACCTTAAGAGCAAGCTTAAACTTACCTGGCAGGGAATGCATTAGACTTCCACAAATCAGCTAAATTACAGGCGGCTGTCAATATCCATCCCAGATCTGAGTGAATCTCAAGAAACTACATGAAGAACCCACCATCCAAGTACTACACAACAGTGTTTAACTTCAGTTCTGATGAGCATACATCGGGGAGAAACCAACACGATTGAGTAAGAAAGAACAAAAACCAGACTCGGCAGAGAGCAGGAGCTGCATGGCACAGAGACACATCGGGACTCTTCGGCACTTTGCTCTTATTTCTTACCTAACTCCGTCACTTTGAGATCAGGGTGGCGTAACAAAAGTCGTCTTTGCTCTCTGGTCTTTGATGCAAGATGGGGGAAAACTGGGTCAGAAGATAGAAAACAATGAAAAGTTAAAGAGACTTGTTAGCCAGCCCATAAAGAAAGCCCACAGTTGATGTAGAAATGAGGGCCACTGCTATGGTTGAGGCACCCAGGTCAGCTCAGCCATTTCTCTCAATCCAGAGACTGAGAGGGAAAGTGAGTCCGGGCAGGAGCTAGGAGCTGGATCACAATCCCTGCTGCCCTACTGGTGATGCCCAGCCCTCGGGAGATTCTTCCCGACCCTGCCAATTTACAGCTGGAAGAGCACTGGGCCTAGTACTAGAGAAGAAACAAACTCCTGGATATAGGAGGACCCAGAGGAGGACAAGACTTTCCCCTTGATAATCAGGGTTTTCTGATAAAAGTTGAAGGACTCAAAGATGAATGGAAAAATAGATCTGATTCAGAGATCTAACAACCACCTTCTTGGAAATTTGGTATAGGAAGTTGGGGACAGATACAAAGTTTAATATGAAGAGGACAAAAAGGATAACATTTTGAAATACTTCCCAGCTTATAAACACATCCAATCCAGTGTTCAATTTTAATCATAAGGCTAAAACTGTAAACATGGAAAACAGTATCTAGAGAGGTCTCTCCTTTCTGTCCTTGTAAAATAACAAAGGAGAGAAAGACATTGTGTCTTCTTTCTAGGCAACTGGAGGGGTGAGGCGGGCCTAGCAAGATCCAAGAGAAGGCTGAGTCATTTAGGATGTTCCACAGGGAAATAATGAAACCAAGAGAAAGGCCAGTCAATGCCTGGTCCTGCGCTACGGCACAGCAGGCTAAACAGGGTACACAAGGTCATCACCATGGAGACCAGAGAAAAGTACAAGACCACCATACAGATCTCTAGACCATTTCTTCTCAGCAGTTATGAGGACACAGTCAATTTCATCACCTTCGTCTATCTGATACCATGCAGGAGGGATACGGGGGAAAGAGGATAGAAATCTGAGAGTCTATTTTTATTGGGAGGCTAAGCATTACCTAAAGGGACTGCTTAATTTACACTGGAATAAAGTTACTAGATTGGTTCATCAGGCATTTCTTAGCTCCTGAGGAAATTCAGAACACATTTCGAACAGTAAAAATTTTACCTTCTCTGTTCACCCGCGAGTAATGTGAGAAAACTTACAACAAGATTAAAATTTATGGACTGCTTGCTGTGGGTCAGGAACCTATAACATCCATGTGAAATGAGTATTATCATTTCGTTTTACAGAGAAGGGTACTAGGATCGGGACTGATCAAGTCACCCGCTGAGAGTCACATGAACAGCAAGCCAAAGAGACAAGATTTTCGTGCAGATTATTCTGATGTAGGAGCTCATGCTCATAGATACCACGCTATAATTTTTTAAAATATTTTTACGGCAAGATACCCAGAGCTATTCCTAAGCTGCATCGTGTATTATTAGCAAATGACCTGTGAAGCACATGCTTTTGAAGGAACAGTTTTTAAAACCACTCTGTAGTGAGACACAGCATAAAAGTTGTATGGACGCTACCTCTGGAGACAATATTAATGATTAAGAAAACTTGCCCTTTGTTAGCTTGTTTTTGTTGCTGTAATAAAATATGACGATGTGGGTACTTTATAAAGTGAGGAGGCCTATTTAGCTCACAGTTTTGGAAGATGAAAGTCCAAGATGGGGTATCCCCATCTGTTCAGGGTTTGGTGAGGGTCCTCCTGGCTATCTCACAACACATCGGAGAAGCAGAAAGGGAAGTAGTCGTGCGCAGAACGGGCTGAGTACAAGGGGCATCTTGCTGTCTAACAATGAACTATTTAAAGATCTCATTCCAGGAGGCCAACATTAATCTCTTCCCAGGGTGATGCCCGGTGATCTAATTTTCTCCCACTAGAACCTACTTCTTAAACATTCTACCATCCTCAACAACACCACACTGGGACCAAACCTGCAGCACACAAACCCTTAGAGCTTACACTCGTTCCATAGCCAAGCCATAGCACACCCTGAGTAAATTCGTTTCAGGACACAGGTAAATATCATAAAAAGGAAAACTAGCAGGCTGAATGTGTGGTGAATGTGAAAGATTTTTTTCACCCTAACTCTACGATGAATTTAAGTGAATAACTTGGAAGGGTTCTACGTTGAGGGAATGTAGCCATTAAAGCTATTCCAACAGCTCAGGATAAACCTTTTCATATATCTGTCAGATAAAACTTAGAGTGATTCTGAGTTACCTAACTAGTTAAGGATTGAGCTAAGAACTGCCAAGAAGGGCTCAAGGGATGCTGAAGACCCTTTATAGACTGTCAGGAAGGTGGCTAGTGGCCAGGGCCAGGACCAGAAACTCCAGAGGTTTGGACAGTTTCCACTCATAAGAACTGCGGGGAAACCCGGAGACCAGAAGCACTCAGTGCCACTGCTGAGGATCGCTGATTCTGAGAGCAGACTATTAATTTAAGAAGCTACTAATAGCAGGGCTCCCTCATCACAGACAGCTGCAAGTGGCTCCTCTGGTAGCTGTGGGAAGGAAAGCTGCTGCCGATGGAAGACACCACTTCTAGCAGGAATCCCGAGCAGCCAAGAGAAGGGGAAGTAGACCTAAGTGCTCCTGTCTGTCCTCTTAGCCCAAGTTTCTTTGAGGGCAACTAGCCCTGACACAGGGGGAGGCGTAGAAGGCAACTCCCATACTCTACTTGCCACTCACAGAGCAAGTACAGGTTGTGATAGTCAAGTACTGCTCTTTGGGAAGATGCACAACTAATTTATGTCTAAGGACACCTGGTTGAACTGGAGAACAAGAGATCCTAGGAGTAGTTTGAACAAGCCACAGGGAGCAGGTACAGTACTCTGAAAGCAATACAGGTTGGGGAAAAAAAGTATTAAAGATTCATGTTTTAAGAAACACTATGAATTTATATAACAATTTGCATATGACCATCACGGGTATAACCGCATCCACAGAACTCTCCAGGGAGATCAGTGTAATACATTTTATAGGCCTGGAAATTATAGCCCAGAGCATGATGGGAGTTATATTGCAAATCAGCCCCCGAATCAGTTACTGAGCTAAGAATAGACTGCAGCTGCCATGTAGCAATGGAAAACAACCTCTGAAAACATTCAAAAGGATATTAGGATTTTCCAAGCCTTGGATAAATATATCACTGAAAAAGTATCTCTCACTTCTGAAGAACTGTAATTTAGTACAGTGACTAGAATTTTGCATCTCCCATTGATTTCCTGGATTAAGGGAAGAGCACAGATGTTTAGAATCACCCTTCAGCTTACAATTTGGACATTGTGTGAATTACTGTGGAGAGGAAGGTCAGAAAGCAACTCTGCTAAGGAGGCTTTATTAACACAGAAAGAAAGATAGAAACATAAGAAAGATATAAATATTTTCACTTGACTGCTGTCTTTGAAAAGTCATGAATATTCTTACACAATTTACCACTTTTTCTCCACTAAATAGTGCCCCAAATTTAGAAAATAATTTTGAAGAGGGAAGTAAAGGAACAATTTTATTACGAAATAACTTTAAAATGTATCATTTTTAAAGGGAAAAAGAAACAAACTAAAAAAGAAATACATCTTTCCATGACAAAAATTTGACAAATCTTACAGATAAAAGAATCTTGATATTTATCTCAACCAACAACATACTTCATACACAAATCTCCGCTCTCTCTACTGCTTCCCAAGGTCATCCGTGGACAATGTGTCACCAAATGCAGTAGATGGTACTGAATATCTTACTTCTCAGATGCATTTCGCACTGAGATGCATTTGATTGTTACTACTTCTTAAGATACTGTCTTCTTTTAGTTTCATTGAACAGAAGGTTTGTATTCTGCCTCTGTCTTTGTCTGCTTCTTTTCAGATGTTTTCCAAGTTTATTCCCTTTAGCCCACTTGTGAAATTATGAACCTTCTTCAGACTTAACCGTCTTAACCGTCAGGCTTTATGTCATTCATTCCCACCGTGATGAGCACAGTCTGTGTTTTTTGGTCCACAAATTTCACCTCCGGTTCAGATTACTTCTGTCACTTCCATTTGAGGATCAACACGTCACCACGTTAAGTCCCTTCTTTGATCCTGGAAAGGTACCTCAACCCCAAGGTGTCTGTGTGAAACTCAAACTTCTCTGCCCAGGCCAACCTGCAAATTTCATGTATTCTCCTGAGTCACAAGCCCTTCAACTTCCCACTTGACACTCTCCCATACCTGCCCCGCTCCAACACCACAGCCACCAGTTCGCTTCTTATGTAATTCTGAATCTATCCTTTTCTCTCCACCTCCACTGCCACCACTTAGTCCAGGCAGACAATGCCCCGCTCCTGGACTATTACAGTGTCCAAAACGTTGTCCTCTCGTGTACTCTTGCTTCTCTCCAAGGGTTCTCTGCCTCAGCCTCAGCAGAGCGACATCTCCAAAAACACAAATCTGATCATAATTCTTCCAGAGAAGAGTTTTTGAAAAACAACAATGTCTCAGTGCTCTTACAATAAAAAACAAGAACCAAAACTGAAACAAAAACCACGTTATTCTTAGCATGGCCTATGACTATGCACAGGCTTACCGCTGATGGCTTCGCCCACTTGGTACAGGCAGATCGGTTCTCAGCCTAGTGTGGAGCGGTAGGTACATCAATCCCAATAAACGTTTGCTGGGGAGGAATAAATAATTCAGAGATGAAATCTTACTGCCAGTAGAAAATTTATTTTATATAAGGTGTTTATCCTTTAGATATAATAAAAGACAAGGCCATTTTCTCTGTTATGTTTTATTTATAAATAATGTTTAGAAAATTATTGAGAAATAGTCATGACTTAGTTCCATACGAGTTACTCCTGTTTGACCAATTCCAGAGAATTCCATTTCTCAAGTTGAAAAATAAAATGATGCTGGTGACCTATGGGTCCCACCTTAAAAACTCCATCTCATCACTGAGTTATCCTAGTCTCCACACATTATGTTATGGACTTTTTCCCATACAGATTGGAATTTGGCTAGAACTAGAAATTATATATGTAGGATTAAAACATCCCAATCAACTTTTATGGGCTCACTCCTTTGCACTTCTAAAATAATACTAAAACTTATATACTTGGGAATAAAATAAAGAAAGCAAATATGGTCTGCTAACTCTCTTCTCTCTTTCAACTGACTCCCAAATCTACATGCCTTCTCCACATGTCCTCCCCATATAAGAAAGATCATGACAGAAAGAAATGATTAGACCAAAACTGTAGATAAGAAAGAAATTCTATCTCTCTATGCTTATTGATTTGACTCGAATTGGAATAAGTGGGTTCTCCATTTATAAAATATGTAGAATTCATGAATAGAGAAAGTTACATGTTTGAGGGTGTAGTGGAAGAAAGATTTCCCAGGAAGTGTTGACCTGCGATAACTCAATTTATCCTGTGTGCTGAGCACTGACTTGTTGATAAAATGATAAACTACATTTTGTTTAACTTTAGATTTCTACTAGCTGTATTTTGGAAAACACTAAAACCACATTGTGTTTTCCATATAACTTTTAAAAGCATATGCATTAATATTTTCAAATGTAATGTATCCTTTCCATCAACATGTTTAAATTGCTAAGGAAATAAGGAGACTAGATTTAGACTGAACGAAGGGTTACTGCTAAGGAGAGTCAAAGCTGCATCTGCCATGTCACATGTCTGTTAAATACACACACACACACACACACACACACACATACACACACACGCCCCACAGCTAAAAGCCTTTCGTGCCTCAGCTCCAACTGCGGTTATCAGGGTCCTAATCACAGTGCTTACAATCAAGCCTCGTCTCCTCTCTCTGTAATTTTGTCTTTCCTCCAGGAAAGCACCCTCACTTCAAGTTCATTCCACCGTCTCGTATTTCAGTTTCTGCGGCTGCAGGACGTGTCATGTTGTGTTGCGTCCAAGATGAGGCAACCTTCTCATCCGTCAGCAACTCCCAGGTGCTTGCTAGTCCTCAGCCCGGTCAGCTGATGCGGCCTCTGGACTCCGACCATTGCAGCAGCCAGTCACACGGCTGTTCTAGCCACTTCATCATCTCCCTGTTCTTACAGATTATTGCATCGTGGCCACGAAGACAGAAGAAAAGAGAAAGGTGATCGAAATCATCAAAACCATGTGTCCTGAAATACTCAGTGTGACTGGAGTTTTTCATCTAATTGACATGATGTAAAAGACTATTTCCACCAATACTGAGCAATCAAGTGGACACGATTGTAAGAAAGCAAAAGTTAACTCTTGCTGTGGTGGTGCTGGTGGTTCTTGCAGTTTGCTTTGATTTCCATTCATAATGTATATCAAACACACATTTTAATTTTGAGATCATTTCTTTAACCCTTAATAAATATTATTTATTTAAACCTTATACTCACAGAGCCATGACTTCAGAAACAATTAGTGTTTTACTCAAAATATGCCCAATACTGTTCTTTTACCCCAAGGCTGTCATTGATTCAACCATTTTGTAAAAATTACTTATCACCTCCCAAGTGATTTCTGTGATAATAAGAGTCATCTGACATTTTGCTACGTTTATCAAATTCCAAGGAAATAATTTAATGAGAAGTTACTTATTTCAGTATCTTCTATAATGAGAAATCACTTATTTTAGTATTTAAGGAATATTTGTTAGTATCAGAAGTAATATATGCAAACATTTTACCAAATTGAGTTGATGACAATCAATTCTTATACAAGACTATGTGTAACAGTATCATCTATAAAGGAATGGTCAAACTGGTCCTCTGAAATCAGTTTCCATGAAGAAAGTTTTTGTCTCCTTATTTGGATAAAAATATACTCTAGGAAATAAAGAGATACAAATATAAAATGAGGAAGTCGAATTGTTACTGTTTGAAGATGATATGATTCTATACCTAGAAAATTCTAGAATCCAACAAAAGTCTTTCGGAATTGATAAATTTGCCAAAGATGCACCTACAAAATCAACACTTAAAAGTTGGTACCTTTCCTATACACCAATAATGTGAAGAAAGAAATCAAGAAAATGATCCCATTCACAATAGCCTCAAAAAAATCTAGTAATAAATAATTGAAGAGGTAAAAGACTTCAATAAAAATGATAAAATTCTGGAGAAAGGCACTGAAGATGTTTCCATCTTCATGGACTGGGAGAACTAATATTGTTAAAGTGGCCATACTAATGAACACAGTCTACAGATCCATTGTAATCTTCATCAAAATGTCAATGGCATTCTTCACCAAACTAGAAAACTCGATCCTAAAATTCATGTGAAAGCACAAAAAACTCCAACAGCCATAGAACTCCTGAGCAAAGAGAACAATGCTGAGTGCATCACAATGCCTGATTTCCAAACATACTATAGAGCATTGTAACAAAAACAACGTGGTTGTGGCATAAAAATAGACACATAGAACAATGCAACAGAATAAAGGCCTCAGAAGCAGACCGGCGCACCCACAGCCTCTGATTCCTGACACAGGCGCACAAAACATATGTTGGAGCAAAGACAGCCTCTTCGACAGATGTTACTGGAAAATTCGGATATCCAATTTAGGAGACTGAAACTAGATCCCCATCTCCTTCCCCACCCCATACAAAACCCAAGTCAATATGGATCAAAGACCTTAATGTGAGACCCGCGACTTGGAAACTAGTAGAAGAAAACAGGGGAAACATGTCAAGATATTCATACAGGCAACAATTTCCTCAACAGGACTCTAATGGCTCAGGAAATAATAGCCAGAATTGATAAATGAGATTACCTCAAATTAAAAACACCTGTTGGTGGGAATGTAAATTAGTGCAGTCGCTATGAAAAACAACATGGAGTTTCCTCAAAAAACAAACGAACAGAAAAAGCTAAAAACAGAATTACCATATGATTCCACTATACCACTTCTAGGCATATACCCAAAGGAATTTAAGTCAAGATACTGTATATCTGTGTTTATCATGTGTTAATTTTTTTCTTTTTTATAATGGTGCTGGGATTGAACCCAGGGCCTCTCATACATGATAGGCAAGGGCTCTACCACTGAGCTACATCCCCAGCCCAAGCCCCTGTTTATCACAGCACTATTCACAATAACCAAGGTATGGTATCAGCCTAGATACCCATCAATGGATGGCTGGATAAAGAAAATGTTGTACAAGTAGACAACGGAGCAGTACCCAGCCATAAAGAAGACCAAAACTATGTCATTTGCAGGAAAATGGGTGGAACTGAAGATCATCTTGTTAAGCAAAATAAATCAGCACAAATATTGCATGGGTTTTCCAATGTTTAGAATGCAGACTGGAAAGGATGAGATGAAGAAAGGGACTGACTACCAAGATAGAGGAAAGAGACGGGAAGGGGCATAAGACAGGAGAACAGAAGGTTGGATAAGATCAAAGCACATTATATGCAAGTATGAAACTGTCATAATGAAACTCATTATCTTATATAATTAACAGATACTCATTGTAATGAAAAATAGAAATTAAAAAATAAGATACTCAGACCCACTAGGATAGTAATGATAATAATAATATAACAACAATAAGAAGAAAGATATTCCAGAGTTCAGTGGGAATATTTACTCAAATCTTTCTCCTTAATGATAAAGTGATACCTTACCCATAAAGACAGTTTTCTTTTTTCTTATTCAGATCACTTCCTTTTAAAAATTTATTTGTCTACATTAAGATGTAGTGGCAAAATAAAATTATATATATTTACTGTGGATACATGATAGTTTAATATAACATACATTGGGAAATGGTTAAATCAAGACAATTTATGTATTCACGTTCTCACATAATTATTATTTTTTGTTGTGAGAACATCTCAGCACTAGTCTTAGCAATCTCAAGTGTATAATACGTTACTAGATGTCCCAAACTTACTCATTTTGTCTAATTAAAGCAATGTACCATTTGATTAACATCTCTCAATGGCGGCTATCATTTGAATACTTCTGAGTCTTTTTCTGGATTCATGCATAAGTGAGATCATGAAATATTTGTCTCTCTCTGCCTGGCTTTTTTCACTTAGTCTCATATCCTCCAGCATTATGCATATTGTTGCGAATGACAGTATTTCCTTTTTTAAGGGCCGAATAGTATTCTGTAGTACATACATGCCATATATTCTACACCCGTTCAATGTCAGTTGAATTTAGATTGCCTATTTATCTTGGCTGCTGGAACAATGCTGCAGTGAATCTGTAGAATGTCCTCAACATACTGATTTCCGATCCTTTGGACCTAGAAGTAGGATTGCTGGATCATATGGCAGTTCTATTTTCAAGTTTTTGAGGAACCCTCGTACTCTTCTATAGAAGATATTGTAACTTACATTTCCACCAATAGTGTACAATAGTTTCCTTTCCTCCACATCCTCACCAACATTTGCTACCTTTTTGTATTTTTCATAGTAGCCTTTCTTACTGGAGTGACGTGGTAGGTCTGGAGATTTAATTTGCATTACCCTGATAATTAGTGATTGTGAGGATTTTCTTTCTTTGCTTTTGTGGCCATTTGTATGTCTTCCTTTAAAAAATGTCTATTCAAGTTTATTGTCCACTTTTAAATTACCCTGAGGTTTTGCTATTGAGTAGTTTTAGTTCCCTCTATATTTTGAATATTAACCTTTATCAGATGCAAATATTTTCTTCCATTCTGCAGGTTCTCTTCCCTCTGCTGATTGTTTCTCTTGCTGTGGGAAAGCTTTGTACTTTGATATACTCCCATTTGTCTATTTTTACTTTCGTGCTCTGTGATTTTGAGACCACTTCAAAAAAATCATTGACCAGACAAAAGTCATGGAGTTATTGTAGTTTTACAGTTTCAAATTTTAGATTGAAGTCTTGAATCCATTTTGAGTTGATTTTTGTGTACAGTGTGATATAAGATATAGGTTTATTCTTATTTATACAGATACCTAATTTTCCTACTAGCATTTATTGAAGAAATTATGCTTTACCCAATATATGTTCTTTGGAACTTCATTGAAGATCAGATTACTGTAAATGCATGAATTAATTTTGGACTTTCTATTTCATTCTCTTACTGAATTTTTATGCCAGCATCAAGCTATTTTGATTATGATAGCTTTGTAGTATATTTTGAAGTTGTGTAGTATGATGCATACAGCTTTGTTATTCTCGCTCAAGATCGCTTTGCACCTTTGAGGTCTTTGTGATTCTCTGTGAAATTTAGAACTGGTTTTTTGTTCCCATTTCTGTGGATAGTATCATCGGAATTTTGATAGGAGTTAGAATTTGTACATCATTTTGGGTAGTATGGACATTTTAACAATATAAAGTGTTCCAATCCATGAATTTGACATATTTAATTATGTTTTAAGTTTCTTTCACATGTTTTGTAGTCTTCAGTGTACTACTCTTTGACTTCCCTGGTTGACTGTATTCCTAAGTATTATTTTGAAACTGTTGCACATGGGGTTATTGTCTTGATTTTTTTGTCAGATAATTTGTTGTTAATGTATAAAAACATTACTGATTTTTTGTATGTGTATTTTGCATTCCACAAATTTACTGAATTACCTGTTATTTCCAAAATATAACAGGGTTTTTTGTGGCGTTCTTAAAGATTTTATAAATCACATCCTGAGGTTTAGACTCGCTTGATATCCTGCTTCCCTTCCCCTCTCTCCCGCTTCTCCCTCGTAGAGCAAGGGCGCCCGTCGAGGTGGTGGTAGGTGGAGTGCCCAGCTTGATTGACTTGGATCAGCCTGGGGGATGGTGGAGCAGACTTCTAGATGTGTCGGGGAGAGTCATGGTAGTGTAGTCTTGGGGTCTCTGCCTGCTCTCTCAACTCTTCCTCTCTGGCTCTGTTCCCTGCTCTACTTCCAGGCTGAGATGAACTGAGCAGCTTTGCTCCACTCCTCTCTTTCACCGTGAAATTTCTGCCTTGGAACCAACCAACCATGGCCTGAATCTCCTTAAAATTTGAGCTAAATTTAACCTCTTTTATTTTGTGGATGTTGGGTGTTGTGTCCGGCAAAAAGAAAACTGACTAATACAATTGTATACCTGTTCCACTGCTGTACTTTGTTCTGTTTTGTTTTGTGTATTGGCATATGTTTGCAATGAGTCAGAGTTGCGTTGGTTTTGAAGAACTGGGACACATATATATATATATATATATATATATATATGAATGACATGTCTTGATCATTTTTTATTCCTTTGTCCCCCTTACCTTTCCCCTGTCCCCTGACCCCCTTCCCTTCCCAATCTCCAAGAAGTCTGTCTTTGTGTTACTGTCTCTTTGTTTCCTGCCATATCCCCTTTATTTTACTCTTTTATTTATGTTTCTCATATAAGGGAAATCATGAAACCCTTAACTTTATGTGTCTGACTTATTTCATTTAAGATTATGGTCTCGAGTTCCATCCAGTTTCCTGCAAATGACAGGATTTCACTCATCTTTGTGGAGGGAAAGTTTTAAATTTCTCACCTTTATTATATTCGATCCTCTTACTTTCTACTGGTGTGCTCAATTTTTTAATTTCTTTATTATTTTGTCTTGGTAGGTTGTATGTTTCTAGGAGTCTGCCCATTTCTAGATTACACAACGTTTTGGTGAATAATTTTTCATAGTAAGCTCATAATCTTTTGTATCTCTGTAGTATCAGTTGTGATCTTTTCCTCTTTCACTTAAAATTTTCTTTGAATTATCCTTTCTTCATAGTCCATTTAAAATTTTGCTGAGTTTATCTTTTCAAAAAACTCTATTTTTGCTGTTCTTTTCTATTGTTTTCTGTAGTCTCTATTTTCTTTATTTCTGCTGTGGTCTTTATTATTCCCTCCCTTTGCTGACATTGTGTAGTTTGTTTCTCTTCTTCTAGTTCCTTCAAGTTTAGTCAGATTGTTTATTTGAGATCTTTCTTCTTCCTTATCGTAGGTGTTTATCGGTGTAAACTTCCCTTTTAGAACTGCTTTTGCTGTATCCCACGTGTTTTTCATTCCATATATTCTGACGTGTAGGGTTTCCATTTTCATTTGTGTCAGATATCTTTTGATTTCTCTGTTGATTTTAGCATGTTCTGCAATGTGTAGTTTAATTTCCATAAGGATGGGTGACTTTAAAAACAAAATTTCATTATCCAGCTCTCTATTTCACAGTGGTGCATTTCCTCATAACTGTAATCATGAAAATCTGAGAGCTTTCCCTGTAAAATCCAAGAGACAAGGCTGTCCATCATCACCACTGCTGTTCAGCATAGTACTAGAAATATTAGCCAGAGCAATCAGGCAAGAGAAAGAAGTAAATGGTGTATGTATAACACAGGAGGAAGTCAAATTATCATTATACCCGATACATGATCTTCTACATACAAGACTCAAAAAATTCCACCAAAGGACTCCTAGAATTGAGACCAAATTCAGCAATGTAGCAGAATAGAAAATCAACACACAAAAATCAAAAGTGTTCCTGTACACCAGTAATGAGCTCATGAGAAAGAAATGAAGAAAACAATACTACTCACAATAGCATCAAGAAAACTTAAATACTTAGGAATAAACCTAACCAAGGAAGCACGATCTCTACAGTGAAAACTACAGTAGTCTGAAAAAGAGGACCCAAGAGGATATCAGAAGATGGAAAGACAGCCCCTGTTCCTGGGTAGGCAAAACCAATATAGTCAGCCATGGCCATAGTCCAATTGATACGCAGATTTAGTGTAATCCCAATAAAAATACCTACAGCATTCCATGGAACTAAAGAAAACAATCCTAAAATCTATATGAAACCAGAAGAGACCTAGAATCTTGGCAATAAGAGCAAAGTAGGAGACATCAAAATTCCGGATCTGAAGTAAGATTACAAAGCTACAGTGATAAAAACAGCATAGTATTGGCAAAAAGAAAAATAAACAAGCAAACAAAACAAACAAACAAAAACCAGACTTGTGGGTCTGTGGAACAGAATAGAGGATGCAAAAACAACTCTAGGCATGCTCAGCTAACTTATCTTTAAGAAGGGGTGAAACACCTTCACCGGAGGAAAGACAGTCTCTTTAATAAATGGTTCTGGGAAAACTGGCCCTCCACATGCAAAAGACTGAAGACAGACCTATATCTCTCACCATGTACTAAACTAAAATCAAAATGGATCAGATATGAGTTTAAGTACTGAAGCGTTGTGACCTTTTGCCACCAGCAAATAAAGATAATCAGTCTTGCTTGGAAAAAAAAAAAAAACCAGAAACACTTAATCTGCTAGAAGATGAAATAGGCAAAACTCTTGCAAACTTAGGTATAGGCAAGGACTTTCCTAACAGAACCCCAATTGCACAAGGAATAACATCAAGAATCAACAAATGGGATCATATCAAATTAAAAGGCTCTGCACAACAAAGGAAACAACCAAAAGAGTTAAGAAACAATATTTTGCCAGCTATTACTCAAAGGAGTAACCAGAATATATAAAGAACTCAAAAAAATTAGGCTCCTCAAAATAAATGTTCCAATCAAAAAAATAGGCAACTGAAATGAATATATGCTCCTCAAAAGAAATAGTACAGATGGCCAATAAATATGTGAAAAAACATTCAATATCTCTGGCCACTAGACAAATTCTAATTAAAACAACACTGAGATTCCATCAAACCCAAGAAAGAATGGCCATCACCAAGAAATCAAATAATAACAAATGTTGGTGAGGCTACAGGGAAAAAAAACAGCCCTTTTACATTGTTAGTGGGAAGATAAACTAGTACAACCATGATGGGAATCAGTATGGAGAGTTCTCAAAAAACTAAAACTAGAAATTCCATTTGACCCAGCTATTCCCCTTCTCAGCAATCTTCCTGAAAGAGTTACATGCATACCTATGTTTGTAGCAGAACAATTCATAACAGCTACATCCTGGAAGCATCCTGTATGTCCATCAACAGATGAATGGGTAAGGAAATTTTGATATTTGTGTACAGTGACTGCCACTCTGCCATAAAGAAGGATCAATTTGAGCCCTTTATAGGAAAATGCATGTACCGTGTGACCATAATGTTAATATTAAGTGAAATAAATAAGGTACACACAGTCTCAAATATCATGTAGTTTCTTTCATGAGAAATGCTAAATAAAAATAAAGAGCAAAATAAAAGATAGATGATAGGCAACAGAGAGATAGGTCTTTTGCAAATGGCAGGAGGACCCAGAGATGGAGGGAGGGGGTAAGCAAGGGCAGTGGAAAGGAATAAAAATGGAATTAATGTGTGTTATGTACATTTACCAGCTCTCCACAAGGAATGGAATCATTATGCACTGCAAACATGTACCAATTAAAATAAAAATGGAAAAAATAAAATTCAAAAAAAATTGTAAAATCATGATGAGAAGACTTGAAAATCTCTTGCCTGTAAAGAAAATGTACATAAAATGAATATCAACTAAAACTGTAACTTAGTTATTGTTGGTCTGCTTCATCTTTTACAGCTCATTCTCCTGGAGGTCCTGTCCATGTTTCAAAGGAGCTGGTACAAATGTGAGCTTTATAGGTTGTGCTGAATCTGGAAGATCAATGTGCTCTTATTTCTGGTTTGTAGATTCGAAATAAATAGCTTCCACTTAAGTTCATATTATTTGAAGGAACGAGTGGCATATAATCTCAACAACTGGCTTCGTAGGTCTATGAAAAAGATGACGAGCTGTGCTTGGTCGCATTCCTGGTGGTGGCTTCCTATCCCTTAGCAGAAAATCACACGCCAGACCTTTCCTGAGGAAAGTTTTAGAGTCAACAAGATGGAGCAAATGCAAAGGCAATTAACACCGGGGAGGATGCCCGTTAACCACAGGGAAACTATACGTGCAATGAGGTAGTTAGTTGTGTGGTTTCAAAGTTTTACATTTTTATACAAGGTGGGACACCCTAGATGTTTCTTAAAATTGATTAAATTCACTCTTGTGATGTACAAACCTCTAGCAGTATTCTTCTCCCTACTATGAAAATGCTGTTATGGAATGTGCAGCGCTGTATGTCTATTACACTTCCACCTTCACCGAGGTGCACGGAAGCTAGTTTCCCGGTTTATTCGTAGTGTGCAGACACTGAGAATGAATTCTGACCGGCAGAACCGGAGCAGAGGCAGATCCGCAGCACGTCTTGTCCAGAAGCCATGACTGCTGCTATTTGAGAAGACAAAACAAATAAGCTGCATGTCACACGGCTAGAAGGTACCTAAAGAGCCACTTAGCCTACAGCAGAAAGATTGTGAGTGAGAAATAAATCTTTTGTATAAAATTCGGGGATTTCAGGATTTATGTCTTACCACAGCATAACCCATCCCACCATCACTGACTATCAAACACATCCATTTCCCACTTCCTTACCACAACTCATGTTGTTATGATAAAACTTACCCTCTTTTAAAAGGTATTTGCATTTCAATGTCACAGTCATGAGAAGCAAAATATCAAACTAAAATAAATGAACCTCTGATTGAAACAAAAAACTTGAGTACTGTGATGAAAAGCAAGAGAAACCAAAAAAAAAAGAAAGAAAGAAAGAAAAAAGAAAAGAGCAAAGGAAACTCATTTACTAAAAGATAACTCGTGTGAGCTCTGTGGCCATATCATTTACTCAAGCATTATTTAGGTTGTCCTTCAAAAAGACATATTCATTCTCCATGTTTCTATAGCTGTTTTCTCTTTGTAAAGTGCTATTTTAGCAAGGAAGAGTAGAAGAAGAAAAATACCTTCTTTGTCTGAACACTTTCGACACTTGTAATTCCATCAAAAGAAAGGATTATAAAGTGATTTATTCAAACAGGCACATGCACCAAATAACTTAGCTTCTTAAAATAGTTCACATTCAGATGATACACATTGTGCAAGTTTGGTATTATGCTCAGAATCCTTTTGTGCTTCTCTGTATGGCACAGAAGTTCTTAGAAACAAAATTTCAGACATCAGGTTCTACAACCTTTTGAATTACATTCTCCATAGCTCCATTTTTTGCATCCACAAAATCCCAACTCTGTTTTGTCTTAATGGACTGTAAGAGACATTGACTATGAAAGTAAAACATCTTAAGAAAAGTTTAAGTTTTGATGGGAAACCTTGGTCTAAATATCTTTTTTTCCTGTCATCTACTTGTCACATAAATTTCATGGAGTTAATCTAAAGAGTTTTAATTCCTGTACACAGCAAAATAAGGAAGAGGATACCTAAATTATAAGGATATCACTTACAAAGGGACTAGCAGAGTGCCTGATATATGAAAGTAATAAATATATATGACAACCGATTTGAGAATGTTTTCTTCCTAATCCATAATTAATGTATAAAACATGCATACATTTTTTAAGATTTTGACAACTCTATACATCCATGAAACCATCACCCAAAACATGATATAGAACATTCCATTATTCTAAGAAATTTCTTTAAGTATATTTAAGTTTATAATAAATTATCAACACCTCTCTAAAATGATTAGACTATATTCTTACCAATAATGTATGAGAGTTTTAATTGCTCTAGAGTTTTGCTAATATTAGGATTATTATTTTGTTTTTATACACTGGGTACAAAATAGTATCTCATCATTTTAATTTGTACTTTCTTGGCTACTAATATGTTAAGTACTTTCTCTTGTATTTAGTAGCTATTTATATGTTCTTTAAAAAAAACTCTGCATTTCCATATTGAATTGTTTTATTTTTATTGTTCACTTGTAGGTGAGCTTTATATGTTCTGGATATAAATCCTCTACCATATAAAGGCCACAGATACTTTTTCCAATCTGTGACTTGCCTGTTTTCTTTATAATGACTTTTGATGAGCAAATTTAATTTTGATGAATTTGACTTATCGTATTTTTTGCTTTTATAGTTGTTGCTTTTGACATTATATTCAAGAAATCTCTAGCTTCTCAATGTTTTCTCCTAAATACATTATGATAATGAATCATACATTAAGGTCTGTAACCCATTTTGAATTAACATGTAGGTACAGAGCAGAGATCAAATATTATTTTTTTACACCAATACAGATGGCATCGATTAATTGCTAGACTTAAAGTTTGGATCTAACTTTTTGCGTTTCAATACTATATACAAGGCATATTACACTGTGTTCAAATTCCTTAAGATAATGTCAAGCAATCTCAAAATTTTTGAGTCCAGCTTACTTACGTTAGTAAAATCCTTTCTCAAAATACTTTGCAAAACCACATTTATACAAACTTTCTTGCCTTTCTTTCAAACAAGTACGAGAGACTCTTGCCCTGTGTGGGAATCCATCTAGACTGGTTCTCCGTAGGCTGGTTGGTCCCTATTGCAGATACTGCCTATTGTATGCCCCTTCTTCTCCTGGCTTTCCTCTGTACTAGGTGACAGCAAACTTATCTGATAACTCTTAGAAGGAAATGTGTTCATGTTTGTCACCGCATTTAGCTAACTCATCTCTAAATAAATAAATCATATCTTTCATGCACGAGATCAACTGAAACAAGTGAATTTAATGGTGGATATTTCAAGCACTGTTGGGAAGAACAAGTTTGAAATCAACCAGTTCTTTGATAACCCTCAAAATCATCTTTCTTCCCTTTCTTTCCCTCCTCCCCTCCCTTCTTCTTTCCTTTCTTCTTTTCTCCCTTCCTCCTTTTTTTCTTTCCTCTTTTTTGTTTCTTTTTGGTATCTATGATCTGATCTTGGCCTCAGCCTAGTTCCTGTGTTCTAATATAGAATCACCTTTACTTTTGTTCACACATTCACTATAAAGCATATTTCTCCTGATTTGATCTGAATACTAGTTTGGTTGCATATTATGGCACCTACAATCACTTTGTTACAGGCCACAACACTGCAAAATGAAATGGCTATTACTTTGGCTGAGTCTATAAAGTTAGAGAATTCAAGGACTGTTAATTGTCTCCTGATTGCTTATTATGTGGTGAATGTGAATACATAGGAAGTCAATCTGGATAATTTTGTACCTGTGTCAAGAAAATAATTTCCAAATTTAGTCCACTTCAAAAAATCTGCATGATGGAGTGATTTTTTTCTAAAATGCTCACATTTATTATCTGTATAATCTTGATTTGCCACATTGCTCGTAACCTAAATAAATACAGTGCTGAGGAAGTTACCAAAATCAACAATTTAATGCACTTTTTGGTATTTAATATATCTCTCATTGTTACTATCTATCTTTCACAAGCACTGAAATTAGTGCTTTCTGAACACTATCCCCTTTGTTTCATAAACTCTGTCAGTAGTCACTAGAGGAATCTGAAACTTAGCAAGATTAAATCATTTACCCACAATGCTTTGTAAGTGAAAAAAGGATGGAACCAGAAACCAGTCTGTCTGCTATCTCCTAATTACTGTATTATGGTGTTTCACAATAATGTATGAAAGTATTGCAAATAATTTGATAACATGAGAATAGGAAATGGCAGACTTATTTTCGACCCATAATTGACTACAGGACTGTTGCCAGAAGCATATTCTTTCTCTGTTGCTTCTTGTTGTCATTTTATGGATGTCATTGCAATGTTCCCCAAAGTGTGTGTTGCCTCAACGAGCAGCTTACTTTAGGACAAGACAGTGAAGGTACAGGGAAGGGTGTGACTACAGAATAAGAGGACGGGAATCAAGGAAGATTAACCACCTCTCCTCCACACCCACAGTCCTCTTAACTGCCTGATGTTTAATTTTCTTCTTGTCTAACAAGATAAAGATGTCCACACTCCTTGGAAAACATAAAGCGAAATTCAATTGAGGACGTGGCCAGGAATGCAACTATCTGAGGCAACTACAAATACTGAACAATGGAAAAGTGATACCAAAAAGGCTGAAGCAAAAAAAAAAAAAAGATACTTTTCCTCCCCAAGCACTGATACATGTAAGATATATAAGATGATGATAAAGGTCAGTAAGCTAAACACTACAAAACATATATATATATGAAATTTGTATATTGCCAAACTAATATTTCCACTCAATTCTTAATAAAGTATTTTCTCTTATAATCATTTCTATTTATTTCTTTATATTCTTAAAACATAAATTTCCGAGTTAGTAACCAAAAATTACAATACATTTTATTTCTCCTTTATGTTTTAGGGCACAATTATTTTCAGATCTAATGAGCCTATTAAAAAGCCTGTTCAACTTACAATTTTTCATTGTGATGGTTCATTTATTCTGATTTTGATGTACCTTACATTGTCTTAGTTGAGGGGATACATTTTAGTAAAGACCTTTGTAGGGTTTTTCTTTTCTCTGATTGTTTCAGCAGAGGGAAAACTGCTTGTAATTCCTTCAAGTGACCTTTTTAGAAATTACAGTGTCTATTTTTAAGAAAATCTTACTCATGGAGCTACATAGTGATTTCTTTTAATGTTGGTATCTTTCACGCAAGTCATATCCTGCTTGGACACATGGTGAATGGCTTTATTGGTTGAAACCTCTTTACCTTGAATTATATAAAACACAAAGAAAAAGTTCTTGTGTATTAAAAGCAATGTGTTAGGAAATCACAAACCTACCTTTTATTAATAATAGAAAACTTACTGAATGAGTTCAAGAAACATACTTTCACATATTTTCTGCCATTTTGATAACTTTTCCACAAGTTATTTTCTTTTGTAGCTTGATGGGAAAGAGGCATATAACCATGAGAACTGGCTCAGATCTAACGTAATTCTGTCTCAATATTTTTACTCCTTTAAATTTCAGTTTCATCCCCTAAGAAATGAGAGCTATAACATGTACATTGCCGATAGGCTATTTTGAAGATTTGCCATGATGTAGGTAAGAGCCACTTCATTGATGCTTAGTAAATGTATTTAGTAATATAACGCTATCACAAGATTCCTCAATATATATTGTTACTCATCTGTGGCTGTCCCATTGCTATATTTTTTTTCCAAAATGCAACCCAAGTACTCAGAAAAAATTTTAAGACTACACTTTCCTTCATTTGGCAAACGACGGTGTATTCATGTTCCAAGATTGCCATAACAAAGTACCACCAAAACAGACAAAAATCATTCTCTCATAGTTCTGCAGGTCAGAGGTCCAAAACCAAGATGCTGACAGGCCACATTTCCACTGAGCCCTGCAGAGGAGAACCCTCCCTTGCCACTCCCTCGCTCCTGGGGGTGCCAACCTTGCTTGGTAACCCTCTGCACACTGCTGCAGCCCTCCAGATGGCGCTCTCCCCTCGGGTCTGGGGTGCCTTTTGGTCTCTTCATTTTACAATGACCCCAGTCACATTGGGTTAAGAGTCCACCCTATTTCAGAGTGACTTCTTCTAAACTGGTTAAATATGCAGGGACCTTCCCAAATAAGGTCATATCTTGAGGTACTGAGGGTTAGGACTTCTACATACCTTTACGAGATGCACAAACCCATAACAGTAAATAATAAACTCGCTTGATAAAGTATTCACTTTCTATGATGCCCATTCTGACTTCCACCATGCTTGTTCACAGGGAGTTAGGAATAGCAAGAAACGTATCTGTTTGTCCAGTTCCTTCTGGAAAGACTTTCTTCCCATGACGGTATCTCTCCATGTCCTACATACAATGTAAGTCAAAATCACAGTATGACTTTGCAGTCTGTTGCCACTTCACGAAGTCAAGGCCCCTTCTAATGTACAATGGCCTGTTAATAGTTGATTTTAGTATAATGTGCACATCAAATCACTTGACCCTTTCCAAGCACTATGAGTTCATCACAAACCAGTCAGTTCATAACAACTGCAAAAATCATACTCATTGTTCCAGCAAGCCTCTTAGATATGTTGAATTTAATATATGTAAAGCTAAATTACCAATCTTAACACAGCTCTTGAGAGTGGACTACAAAGGAGAACACTCTCTGCTGTGATTTTTCTCATTTAAGCTAGGTGACAAACACTCCAAAAAAATCAGCCTGAATTATTGGGTTCACTTTTTATTCCTGTCTCTTGTCCTCTATATAAATATATCACAATATTTATATGTGTTTATATGGAATTGGTAAACAATGAAGCTGAAGTTGGCTACGGCTTCAAAATATTTCTAGGTGTCTACAGTTTCACTGCCACCATGAAAGTCATTGCTTCTTGGCCTTTTGGCTAAAATCAAGTGTAGCACAGTAAAAGCCAACATCATCCCTAAATTCCATACCAGCAAAAAGTCTGATGACTCTCCATTTCTTTCAGTGTAAAAGTTCACATCCTTACAACAACATACAAAGTCATCTATAACCAATTACAAAAGTAACTGATTCACCATTGCACCACACCTCCTTTCCATTCTGTCCCATTCCTACTACAGCAACCATACTAACTTCCTTGTTATTCTGGAACACTTTGAACACAATGCTGCTTCAAGGCCTTTGTGTTTTCTAATGCTTTTGCCTGGGAGCCTCTTCACACATCAGATATCCCTCAGATAAAACTCTGCCTGCTTCTTTCAGGTGTTTACTAAAATGTACTAAAATCAGTTATTTTTACCACGCCACCCTACCCAAAATTTTACACACATCCATGAACACACACGCACACACACACACACACACACACACACACACTCAATTTCGCTTTATTTATGTTTCCTTTTAATACTTATTTTATACATATTTTATACTTTATTTCATTAGTTAATATTTCTTTACCAGTTAGAGGATGAACTTCATGAGATTAGAGAACCGTTTTTGTCTCGGTTCTTTACCAGTGACAAAAGTAATGTCCGGAACATAATGATGATCAAAATGATTTTGAATGGTTTCTTTTATTCACCACTATATTCCCCACATTTAAAACAGAGTCTGAGACATAACAGATACCCAGTAAATATCTTTGCATGAATGGATGAATGAATGAACGATATCCTAAAGTACCTATTGCATTGTACTTAGCAATCAACAATAAATATTTGCTGGGTTGTTAAGTGAATATTTAAAAGATTTTTGAAGAAATAATTTTCAATAATATTTAAATTATTTATTATTGAGGTAAAAATTAAGTTTGTATACCTTTAAAAATGACCTTAGGTTTTCTTTCTATTATTTTGATTTGGCTTCAAGATTAGAATGATGATATTTGCTTTTTCTAATCATTGGTAGAATTTAACTATCAAGACAATCTTAAAAGCTAAAGTTTTTGTATTAAAAATCACGTGGCATTAGCAATGGTATTGTGCAACATTAAGACAAAAAAACCTGCAAAATTTTTGCTGAAAAAAATCAGAGATTTCAGGACCATTAATTAAATGAGATTGCTACCCAAACAATGTCCCTTGTACCTCAATTTCTTGGGCAAGATTCATCTCACACTTTCTAGACTTACTAGAAACAATGTTATTTCCAACGTATATTAATAGCAGCTGATTTAAAGTAACAGAAAAACAAAAACTAAGATTAAGTCAATTTAAAAAGTAAGGATTTTTTTCTTCTTTAATTAGAAGTTTTATTTACACAGAATAGCAAGTGCATCACAACATTTATATCCTATTTTATTGCATTTCTTATTATGGGAATCATAAAAAGTAAAATAGACCATGATTGGATTTGTCGTTTCCTACACAAAACGTGAGTGCACAATATAACCTATGGCTGAAATGCTTATCCTAGAGACGTATCGTTCTACACATTTATTAAAACAAATATACTTATTCTACCAAAATACACTTACCTGGAGATGATATATAGGAAGGTACAAATAATTTGTGATTAATGGGTGCTTATGAAATTTTATCCTGAGAGCTTAGCTCCTTTCTGATTTTTATTTAATTCTGGCATTCTAATATTTTCACTTCCAAATCTTTTCTGTATAAAAAGGAAGAAAATAACAAAAGCATTCTGTAGTCTAGTCAGAGAGGTATCTTTCTGGGGTGTGTTTTATATGCAAAGCTGGGAGCAGTGAGCACCTAGAAAAAGAGAAAGTGCCTTCTAAAATGCAAGATGAAGACACAAAAGGAATCAAATGAGCTTCTTATGCTACACACATTATTTTTTCAATTACAAAGTTAATACCAGATCATTGTTTAAAAAGAGCAAGGGAATAATTACTTGGAAATAATTAAAATTCTCCTTTCTAAACCTGTGCAAGTGAGTCTATCTCTGCTATTCAACTTTCTTCTCTAGAGCTGTCATACACTTTGTTCTACACTCTTCTACCACTTTTTCTAGGTATATATTTCACATATTTCTTAGTAAACAATTCTATGCTATTTTACATGAAAATTATTCCCTAACAATTCTTATGCTGAAAACAAAAGTGACAGATCTCAAAAACCAAGTCAGTCTAATAGCTAAGCAACTTACATTATTATTAACATCACTTTTCAAAATAAGACAGTAGAGAAATGTAAACAGTGTTACCTGACAGAACTAAATTGTCAAAAATATTATATTTCTATATAAACAAAATTCATCAAAATCTTTAAGGGAAGAATTACATGAACCAAGTGAATGCCGTGAGAACACATTCGAAATGCTTATTATTTCAACAAACACAGAGGCCACACACAGCTTGGCAATGTACCTTTAAAGCATGTGAGAACTCCTCTTGCCCTGATAATCTGAAGACATCATGAATCAGAAACACCTAATTTTGTCACTTATCAAGGGAAATTGTCACATATCATTATTTAAAGCATAAATGGAGAATTAAAAGAGCATTTTAAGCAAATTGATACTGATTTTCTAAGTCAGATTAGTTGTAAGGATTGATAACTTAACAACCAAGATATTGATGGTCAATTCCAATTGTTGATTTTACACAGCAATAATAGACCCATTCCTCTACTTCTTCTCCTTAAATAACAAAAAAATATGGCACATTTTGGTATGAGGTGAGGTTTACCTGCAAATAAATCCTGCTTTCTTTGGACAATGCTCTGATCATCTTGGCTGGTGTTCCAAGATGGAAATAGCTTCTATTTCTTGAGCTCTTACTATGAACCAAGCTCTGCATCTAATCTTTACAAATACGATCTCTTTTAATATTAACAACAGTTCTAAAAATTAAATACTGTTACTAGTCTTGCTTTAGGAATCGTGAGACAGGGGGTTACAGAGGTTGAATAACTTGCTCAAAGCAAAACAATAGATAAGGGAGAAAGTGAGACTCAAAACCAAGTCTTTCTGTTCTGGATCACGTTCTTTCATTAGAATATTTTTTTCAATCCTTAACTATAATATTTTGCTTCCAAAACTCTTTTCTCTCTCCTCCTTGGCTTGAGTCCTGACTGCTCACTCTGACACACACTGCTGCCATGATGTGCCCCCCTTAACCAAGAGCCAAAACAACAGGGCCTCTGGATCTCGAACTTGAACCTTCAGAAACATCAGCCAAAATAAATCCCTCTTGACTTCATTACTAGCCTATTGTGGGCATTTAATTGCAGTGATAGAACGCTAACAGAAGACTCATTCATTTTTCATAAAATCATTCATTAAATCAAATTTCTTAAATGTCTTCTAAGAATTATGTTGATTATAATTAGCTTATTGCTGCTTCCTGTGTACCAGTCACATGCCCCATTGTAGAATGAAGTACAAGTTTTCCAAGAACACACAAGGATCTGTACAAAGACAGAAACGAGTACAAGATCTCTGTGCTTGAAGGTCTAACTCCAATTCTGATCCGTTCTCCCCCAAAGGAGTGATCGTCATGCAGTCCATCGGGGCCTGAATGGAACAAAAAGGCAGAGGAAGAATTGGTTCGCCTTTTCTACTGCCTCTCTGCCTCCTTCGGCTGGAATTTTGGTCTTCTCTTATCTCTGGACTGAATTCACGCCACTGGCTCCCCTTGTTCTCAGGCTTTGGGACTTGAACTGGAATCACACCACCAGCTTTCCTGAGTTCCCGCTTCCAAATGGCAGATTGTGGTAGTTCTCAGCCTCCAAAATCATATAAGCAAAGTTCTTCATAATACATGTCTTCTTAAACGAATATCCTATTTGTTCTGTTTCCATGAAGAATGCTGGCCAATATACCAAGTATAGATTCTATACAAAAGTGGGGAATAGAAAAACAAACCTTTTCTAAACTAACATCTATTAAAGGTATAAAGCCCCTGGCAGTAGCTGCTAAAAATTGTCATGTGTTACACGAGTATCCACCCAAAAGAAATAAAAACATATCTCCACTCAAAAACATAAACACAGCTATTCCTAACAGTAATATTATAGTGCCTAAATAATAGAAACAACCCAAGTGTCCATCAGCTGATAGATAAAGTGGAAATTCATAAAAAAAATTATTTGGCCCTGAAAGGAAATGAAGTACTGATAGCTCCCAAAGCATGAATAGAGGTTGAGGGGTTGGAGGAATCCAATCACAGAAGGCCATGTATTATATGATACGAGGAAAGAAAAATCTACAGAAACAGAAAGGAGACAGTGGGTGCCTATAGCTGGGGCAAGTGTCCATTCATGGGTACAAGATTTTTGGGGAAGTAATGAAATGTTCTCATGTTGCACAAGTCTGCAAAAATACTAAAAAAACACTAAATTTTATACTTTGCTGTCATCTTCATTAGATGATTAATAGATCATGTGTTAGAAGCTGAAGGTGAGACAAATTTTTGTGTAGTTACCAGCAGGTTTCCCCAACACAGCCGATGCTCAGTCATGCTGAATAGTGGCCCGAAGATCTAGAAGCCAGTTTGACTCTCATTTGTTCCCTCATGTTATATTTGATATGGTAACAGTTAGGCGGTCCCCAGAACTCATCAGGGGCTGTCAAGTCTCATATATTCTTCCCCCGTAATGCAAACTTCAAATTTTAGTACTCACAATATCAGGTTCCTTTATCTCAAAGCTAGAGATTCTACTGTACTTGTCACAAGTTTATTTTGTAACTAAATGTGGGCGAGGACTCGGCAGTTTTTGCAGTATCGCCCATACCGAGGCCAAGGCACATAGAAAACTTCTGACTGCTGCCTAAACGCCAACAGGAATTTCACGAGGAAGAAAAGAAGCTTGAGGGGATGAAGATGGAGGTTATTCTATTGGAACAAAATGTTTGACTGCTAAGACTGACTTTGGACATAAAGTTTTCTAATCAACTGACGATCACGGTTTCTTGAAAATCTGTTTCATGGCATGGAGACAGCCTAATTTTAAGGGTAATTATGATAAAATTTTCTTGGCTTTAACTTATATATGTATCCAAAAAAGACTGTTTAGAGTTCTTAAGATGAGGATTTAATTCTGAAAGTAAGATCTGATGATACTACAGAAAACAAAAATTCTCCTCAGTTTCTCTTCCCAAAAATTCTCCTCAGCTTCTCTTCCCAAAAATTCTCCTCAGTTTTCTCTTCCCAAAAATTCTCCTCAGTTTCTCTTCCCAAAAATTCTCCTCAGTTTCTCTTCCCAAAAATTCTCCTCAGTTTCTCTTCCCAAAAATTCTCCTCAGTTTCTCTTCCCATTAGGAAGCAGTAAACCTACCAGTACTTTTATTCATCAGCTCATCCATTAGATTTTGAGTTCCTAGGGCATAACAAGCCTTCTTTTAGAGCCTGAGTAATCGTCACAAGTGCATGGACAGAATTTGGAAGAAAGGGGCTGCTAATAAAGCTTACTACCTGATTAATTGATCAACCCTAACCATACAGCACACACATTAAATGACTTTCTGTATTAATTTATTGGTTTCAAAAACTTTCTTTGGAGCTATTTGTAATTTAAAGTTAAGCCAGAATACTAAAAAACAAAGTAAAAGAATAACTCTAATGTCTTAGGAGGCTACATTGTTTAATAAAGAGTGTGTCATTTTCCATTCAACGGTCACAGTAACAAAAGCACAGCAATAACGAATTACTTAATAGTTGACTGTCTAATTGGATCTTCTCTTTTGCATTTAAGCCTTTCCTGTTTTTAAGCAGAAAAGCAACAAACAAACAAAAAATCTCAATATTTCCTTTTCCTTAACCTGGTGTTGCCCCATCCTGTTTTCAAAAATGTTACAAATTTTAAAAAATTCTGTCTATGATACATTTCCCTTTCCTCATTTCTCTCATTATCACACCAAAACAGTTCTATCTAAAAGCTTTGGGAAACAGCTGACATCTTCAAGCCTCCTATTATTATTATTATTTTTTTAGCTTTCCAGCATTTCTTCTTATTGTACTGTTTCCACCTTTTGAAAAGTGTCTTTCAAAACATTCTTCTCTTGACTTCCTTGACATATTTTTACTACCTTTGGAAGATTATCTTGCAAACACTAAGCGCTGAAGGATGCAGTATCTTAGATTATTTATACATGCTCATATTGTCAGTTACCTACTACCTGTGAATGAGTCTTTCTCCACAGTAAGCATATTTTTTAGCTTTGAATTAATCCATGTAACTCTACCTGATATCTCCGTGGAGTTGATTATCTTCCAAGGTTCTTCCTAAATATTTCTCGGATTTGTTCATTTCTAGTGTCCACTGTTACTACGTAATGTATACTGTCCACTTTTTTCCTCCAAGACTGTAACATTGTATTTCTTTTTTTTTAACTAAGTAAGTTTTTTTTTCTAATTTACTTTCACTTTTACTATTGTCCTCTTCAAACCCAGTTTCCAAATTGAGGTGGCAACATTGTTTATAACAAAACAAAACAAAACATGTCAATCACCACACCCTTTTCTCCACTCCACAGCATATGTTTAACAAAAACAAAAACAAAAATCTTGTGGGGTTTCAGTGGTCCTAACAAACTGCTCAACACTTACAGGGCCTATCTACCTGCCTAGCTCCCACCTCAGCTCATTTTCTTCCTGAGTAGATGTGCTCTGGCCAATAGCATCCTTGTAGTTCCTTGAGTACACTATATTCCCTTCCAACAACAGGCCTTAGAGCAGGCCTACTACCACCTCAGAGAACTCTACGCTTTCACGTGTCACTTCTGCTTTGGGACAGTTTTGACCATGATGGGTAGCAAATTACTACAAACATAGAAGCTTAACACCACACAAATGTATTATCTCACAGTTCCCAGATGTCAAGAATTTTGATACAGGTTAAACGAGTTTTCCACTGATAGTCTCACCAGGCAAAAAATAAGGTGTTGACATGTACAGTCTCATTTGAGACCAAAGATACTATTTCAAGTTCATTCATGTTGTCAGAATTCATTTCCTGTGGTTGTAGGGCTGAGGTGTTCCTGGGCTTTCTGGCTATCTTCAACTGGAGAATGGAGTGAGCAAGTTATGACATATCCCTACAGTTGAATACAACTCAGCAATAAATGCAATGAACTGCTAATGTACACAATAATGGAGTGAAATTCAAACTAAGAATTCTTAGTGAAAAAAGACAGACCAAAAATACATACCTTGTTATTTCTTTTCTATTATGAGAGAAAAAGTATTATCTTTTCTTCACCCATCACAAGGCTCATCTCTGAGACCCCTATATCAAAAGACAGACTAACAACAAAAAAGCATACGAACTTACTTAGTTTTATGTGATAATTGGAGTCTTCAATAACAAAGACCCAAATAAACAAGGAAATCTGTGTATTTCTTTTATGCTTGTGCTTGATGATGACTGGCTAGTCGTGCAGAAGTATGGTTAAACAAAGATGATATGATTTAACAAGAATAAACTAGGAGAAACTTAGCCAGGACTGTTCATTTAGATTCTTCTTGGCACCTCTGTGTTTTCAAGATAAAGTTATTCTGTTGTCTTGTAGATTAAGAATATCTCCCAAAGACCTCATACACTCATAGACAGGGCTTTTGGAAGGCGTGTGAATCACAGGGGTGCTGTAACTGACATGCTGTTAGGAGGGGGGTCTATTCAGAAGAAGAGGTCGCTGGGGGCATGACCTGGAAGGGCCTGACTCCCTCCCCAGGGCCTCCCCTCACTCTGATTCACAGCCGCCATGACGCGGCAGCTTTTCTCTCCCCAGACCTTCCACCACACCATTTTCTGTTTTTAAGCCTGCCAAACATGGACCGATACTTCTGAAAGTGTGAACCAAAAGAAACATTTCCACCTTTAAATTGTAGGTGTTGGACTAGGAAAATGACTAAAATATATTCCTTTCCTCCAGATACAGGACACAGGAGGCACCTGTGGAAGGAGGATCTTATGACCGACTTTAAAGGAAGTTTGGCGAGGTTTTATGGCCTGCTTCAGGCAAGAAATGAGGGAAAGGAGGGAAAGGTAAAAGTGATCTTCCTGTTTCTTCTGTTTTCTCAGATGCCAAAATTCTACATCTTAGGATAGTGTGTCCTGAACCCCATCAATAAAACTACCAGAAAAATTCAATCTAACGTGATCGAAAGCAGATTGGCAGTTGCTTGTGGGTGGAGCTAGTGAGAGGGAAAAGGAGGGAAAGTTACAGATAAGCATGAGAAATGTTTGGGTGTAATGGATGGGTTAGTGATAAAATTATGATCTTTAAATGTGTGTAGTTTATCATACACCAATTACACCTCAATAAAGGTGTGGGGGGAAATGTAAAAGAAGAATCATAGAGTGTCTTCTATGCTTTAAATCGCTGCCCTCTTTCACCTGATCTTGGTCAGAACTCCCGAAGCTCTTTAGAATATCTGGTTTTTCTCAGTTCCCAGGACCTGGTCTTGGGGCTATACTTTGCCAGATGACCACCCTTTATATGAAATCTCAATTAGAATACTGGCATGTGTGGAGTCTGAAGACAATTCGAACTGATGAACATGTTTCCAACATAGCTGGCAAACTTTCATGCTTACCAGTTTTCAATATAAGCCTTTAAACCAAACAGCATCTCAAACCAAACTACAGAATACTAACTGGGTGGGGCTGGGGATTTAGCTCATAGTGGCACACGTTTTTAATCTCAGGTATTTAGGAGGCCGAGGCAGGAAAAATTTGAGTTTTAGGCCACCTGGGCAATAAAATGACACCCTGTCTTAAGTCAGTCAAACAAACAAGCAAGCAAACAGACTAGGGATGTAGCTATGTGATCGAGCACTTGCCTAGCATGCGCAAGGCCCTGGGCTAAATTCTCAATACCACAGGGGGAAAAAGTATACTATGAAGTTTTGCCGATGGTAGCAGTGTAATAAGATTCAGTCTGCAAAACATATTTCATAGTGACTAATAAACAAATTCAAACTAAGCCAAAGATTCTCCACGTACGTGGCCAGCAAATTCATTTTAATCGAAGTCAAGGTTACCTTTCCTGAAACCACTGAGAGGAACAGAACTAGAAATGTCCAAATGTCACCATAAGATTATTTTGTCTGGGCAGTTTTTGTCCCGTCTTTGACTTTGTTCCATGTTACAGATAAAACAATATCCAGGCTTCATGGATGTCTCAGTGTAGCTCCCATTGGATGATGTGGGGAAAATGCATGTAGTTCCCCAAGGTGCGTGGAATAATTCTCTAATAAGTACAACTGATTAAATTCTAGTTACGGCCACACTGGGCCACCAAGTACCACAATTAGAGCACAGTTTCACCTCCCAAATCTGAAGGAAAATACCTATATAGTTAATGTCAACCACATAAATGAAAGTACTTGAACACCACAGCATGTACACAATTAGCTGATAAACTTCAACTCAATAATTATCTGAAATTAGGAAAGCAGAAAAGAAAGAAGGGTATGTGCTGCAAACCAACTCCACATTTTCCCCTAAAAGCATCGCTCTCCAGTGGCGACAGTCACAACATGTTTGGGAGAATGTTATTGGACCTTGTGGAGTTAACAACATAGTGTGGCTGTCAGCTAGGAGGAGAGCTTTAAAGCAGTCATAAGAATATTGTGGTAATTGTGTTCAACACCAGGGAAAAGAAGTAAAACAGCAAGATGTTGAAAATAATACATTTTAATGGAGAGAAACATAAAACAAACTTCACAATGGTGCCCTTTTAAGGTACTCACGATAGCTGTTAATTTTGAAAAGGTAAGTGGACTGTTTATAACATATTCAGAAGTGGAAGGTAAATGTTAAGAAGGACTATTTTGGGATAATAGAAAGTATGATACTAAATCTTAAAGTAGTGGCTACTTAAAATCCTGGCAGTTTCCAAATTTAGTCTGTGACCTAGAAAACTTTAATGGCTTATGCCTCTGAGCAGCCTTATGGCAGATCGAACAGTCAGCCTCACATTTGGGCATTTTAATCAGCATAATGGAATCTGCACAAGTCAACAATATCAAACATTACAATCAGAAAGTGATTCAACTACAAAATGAGCGACAAAAAGTCATATAAATTTAGAGCTAGAAACCTTTACTGATAACCTAGTGAAATGACTTTTTATAGAAATGGAAAAAATAAGGCTCACGAGATTGCAAGCCTGGCTCAAAATTGCAAAGCAGAAAATTTCTACAGTTGTGAATTTTTATAACTGATTTAAATACTTGGAACACATAATCCCTTAATAAATATTTGCTGAATGAATGTATAAATAAGTGCCTTAACTTTTCAAAAACTATTTATTAAACATTTAATTTTGCATAGCTGTATGCTAGGCAATTAACATATATGGGGTACAAGAAGCCTTATGTCAGTATACATGTTAAATTTTCTCAAATGTGTAATATCATTTAATTATTAATTTCATAAGACAGTATCATAACTAGTGGGTAAGATCAGGGTCTCCGAGTACATGAGCAGCGTGTATTCTTTGGAAAATGCCCTAAGGACAAGGTGTTCTTGGGATCCAGTCCCACTCCGGTTTCCTCATGAACTGTGCCGGGTCACGTCCAAGTCTTAAGCGTCCTTCTTTCCGTACAGCGGCTTATTGCACGCTCACTTTTTTCAGAACCCATCTTGGTCTCTACTATTTCAACAAGAGTAGCCAAGAGTAGGATTCGCAAAACAGAAATTTCAAAGACTGCTTGTCAAGCAGACAGGGAGACTACAAGGAGACAGAAGTGAAAGTCTTCAAAGCCTGTAGGACTGATACCTCTTCGTAAGTACATGGAGGAGTCTGGTTTTTCTAAAATAAGGACAGAGCCAGCAAAACATGACTATTGCATGCCAACAAGAACTGTTGCTATACATGAATATTGTATATTAAAGTTTTTAACACACAGCTGATATGTGCTAGTTTGCTAGGGTTACTGTAACAGTATCCCAAATTGGGTGACATTAATAACAAGCATCTCCACATCGCTCTGTCTCTGAATCCAAATTCCCCTTTCTGTATAGATTCCAGTCATACTGGTTTAGGACCCAACCTAATGACTTCATTTTGGTTTGATTGCAGCAGGAAAGAGTCTAGTGGTGAGACTCTTATCAAGAGAAAGAGAAAAGGTTTCCTAACTGCTGACAAAGTACTTTAGTTATTTCAGGCTACTATAACAAATTACTACAAAATACACTATAAACAACAAAAATGTATTTTCCACAGTTTCAGGGGCTGGAGGTGTATTGTCAGGGTGCTGGCATGACCAGCTTGTTGGCGAGGACCCTCTTCCAGGTGGCAGACTGCTCCTCCCCAAACGATGCCGAGCAAAGAAGCGAACTCTTTGAGGGCTCTTCTAAGGGCGCCAGTGCCACTCACACGGACTCTGTGCTCTGGCCTCATCTAACCTTAGAAACGGCCCACAGGGTCCCTCCTTCATACCAGAAGAGTGGGAGGTGGCGTTTCAACACATGAATTTGACGGGAGGCTGGGGGACACTGATAGTCCATAACACAAACTGACTAGAAAATGGGAAAAAAATGGTAGCACATTTACTAAAACATTTATGAAGAAATAGAAGCAGAGCGGCACAATGGTTAGGAGGATGGCTTTGGAGCCTGAGGCTCCCAAGGTAAAAAAAAAAATCTGTCATTTGTTAATTTTATTACCTTGAAAATTATCAGATGTATGCCTCAAGATATTTCTTAATACACTTGTGATCCTAATACTGACCTCATATAGAGAGCATGAGAACTACATTAGAAAATGTGCAGGGAAGGCTCACAATAAGCCCTCTATGTATGATTACTCTTTTTATTAAATAATAAGTGAAGGTCAAGAAATTAGTTACTACATGAATATGACCCCCGAGTTAGACATAGTGTCATGCACCTATAATACATGGTACTTGGGAGGCTGAGGCAGAAGGATCATAAGTTCAAGGCCAGCCTGGACAGCACAGAGAGACCCTGTTTCTAAATAAATAAACAGCCAATATAATATTAATAAAGCATTATAAGATTGAAAACTTGGTGTTTTGGGGAGTTTGTTTGTTTGTTTGTTTGTTTGTTTGTTTTGTGGAGAAAGGGGCTGGCTATATAGTTCAGCTGACTCTGAACTCACTATGTAAGACAGGCTGACCTCAAACTCATGGCGATCCTCCTACTTCAGCCTCCAAAGTGCTAGAATTACAGGCATGCACCACTGCACCTGATTTAAGATTGAAAACTTGTGACTCAAAAGATACTCAAAAGGAAAAAATTGGAACTAGATTCACTTCACATTTATTTATGAATTATAATTTCAAGTACATATAAATAATTTTTACAAAGATTATCAATTTGTACGCAGTCATTCACAGTATTCACTTTTCAAGTGAAAATTCTGAATCTGTATGTCCCTGTTTTATTGATAATTTCTTATGACAAGTGCAATAAATGTAAAATCATATACTTCTAGGAATTTGTCCGAGTGATGATCTTGCCCACCTCTTTCATTTTACTAATGAAAAATTGAAATCCTGAAAAGTTAAGTGATTTCCTGAATGTCACATATTTAGTCTGTAGTCAGTGAAGGCTTTTTGACTCTCAGCCCAAAAGTCTTTGAAGTACAGTAACTCTTCAAAAATAATGCTAACATGTATCACATTGAGCCAAATAACACTGAGCTTCTGAAAGGATTTTAAACTTAATTTTCTATCAAGAAGACTCGATTGTATTTATCAATTGGAAATTAATTTCAGCACTAACACCTGTTTTCTTAAAAACTTACACAAGAGTTATATACAAGAGTTTATAAATATCTACCTAATTGGTACATAAACGGATACAAAATTTCCCATCCAGCTGAAATTTAAAATCAAATCATACTGACCTTCATTATTTTAAAAGTAAAGAAAACCCTAAGCTAACGGTACAACAAAATGAAATCGCATTGGTGCTGGCATCCTTGGCTTAACTCATCTGATTGATCAACACAACAAACTCACGGAAAGATAGAGACAAGCATATTTTTAACCTAATAAGATCTGTCCACAATAGCTCTTCTCAGAGACAGCCAAATCCGCGATGCCTTGATTATTTCTTTTTCCCACTGGTGAAGGGATTAAAAAGAAATCGATGTCATTTCTATTGTCAAGGTTTCCGCTCATACTCACAAGTCAATTTTGCCAGGGGTTTTGGGAATAACAGCTGGAGGAAACTTTGAACTAATGAGAATTTAAGTAGTGGTGCCAATTTGGGGAAGCATTTGTCCGTCTGATGGGAAGAAGGAGAGGAGAGTGAACAATGTGTTTCTTTTCAAAGACGTGCTCCCAGGATGGGCAAATTGTCGGCATCACAGACATGTTTCCTAGTATTAAAGGAGCTGCAGATGACAAATATCAACACAGAAAGAAGGCTTAGATGCCAGTCACAGGGGCATCAGAAGCAGGAGCTTGGGAAAGGGACAGGGCAAGGAGATGCCAAAGCTTCACTGGCTTCTCGCCATGGACTTGCTTACGGACATACAGTCACAGAAAGGGTACAAAGGCAAAGCCGCAGAGAAAACAAAACAAACAAGTAAAACTCTATGTTAAACTGAAGAAAGCAGCATGTATTTGTGAAACAAGACAGACTTGGCATATAACATCTGCAACCTGTTTTTTGTTGTTGTTGTTGTGTTTGGTTTGTCAGTTGACACACTTTGCCTACAGGTATGTTCGTAGCGTTTGGGTAGACTCAGACTAGTTCACAGAATAACAAAAATAAAAGCTGGTTCCAGTCGTATGTGTTTTAGCATTTAAAAATGTAGGCAGCTCTGTATGGGGCTTTGTGTTTAAGTTCTTCTTAGAAAGCCTCCATATAAGTCTGGTCTGGTTGCCTTGCAGACCTGTGGCACCTACCATTCTGTAACATTATTCCCTATTTCTTGGATCTACTCTTCTCTTGTTTTGATTTACCTCATTATTCTGTTGAAGCAAGTTTTATTTTATTTTATTTTATTAAAAAGCTTCTCCATAGTAAAGGAAATAATGAACAAAGTGAAAAAACAACCTGTAGAATGGGAGAAAATATTTGCAAACTATACATCCGATAAAGAGTTGATATCCAGCATATACAATGAACTTCAAAAATTCAATAACAAAAGCCATATAACCCATTTTAAAAAATGGGCAATGGACTTAAACAGAAATTTCTCAAAGAGAGGTCTACAAATGACCAACAGATACCTGAGAAAATGCTGAACATCACTATCAGGGAAAGGCAAATCAAAACCGCAATGAGATATCACTTTGCCCTAGTCAAAATGGTTAGTATCAAGACTAAAGCTCACAAGTGATAGTGAGGATGTGAGGTAAGGAAACCCTTGCACACTGTTGGCAGGAACACAATTACTGCTGACATTATGAAAAACAATATAGAGGTTCCTTAAAAAATTAAAAATAGAACTTCTATATGATCCAGAAACGCCACTACTGGCTTTAAAATAGCCAAAAGAAATGAACTTAGTATGCAGGGAGAGAGCTGCACTCCTATATTCATTGTAGCACTGTCCAAAAGAGCCAAAAATGGAAACAACCAAAGTGTACATCAGCTAATGAAAGTCTAAAAAACTACGGCACATACACATGACAGAATGCTATTCAGCTATGAAAATAATGGAATTCTACATTTGCTACAGCATGGATGGAAGTAGAGATCATTGTGCTAAGTAAAACAAGCCAGGCACAGAAAAACAAGTACCAAGAGCATATGCAGAATCTGAAAACTTTTCATTTTATTTGTCAGTGCAGCCCTTTGACATGCACGGGATCGCTTTGGAGGGACAGAAACCAATGCTTAGCACGACCCGCAGGTGCGACATCTCCAGTTTAAACCTGCATCTCTCCAACTCCCACACGCGTATCTGTAACTGCTGCGCAATACTCTGTCCCCTGACACTCAATGCATTAAAAACCTGCACTCTTCTCCCAAAGGATGGACATGTGTTCTACACATTCTCTGCATTCAATATAATCTCTTTAGTGGTTAAAAAAAAATAAAGCTACATTTATGAATATTTGCAGCCGAGTTTTTTTTATAACTTTTCAGCATTTTAGATTTTCCTTCTTCCCCTTCATTTCCTTTAGCTCTCTCCCTTCCTTCACTTACTGATCTAACGTATCTAGCTTTTAAACTACGTACATCTATACATTTTATAGACTATATATGAATTTTGGCTTACGCAAAGAGGGTAATTCAAAATAGGAAGAACTCTGGTTCTATAGTAGAGGCTGTGCTCTTGCAGTTCATTTGCGAGCGTAGCCATGCATCCGAGACACTGCTATAACACGTGCAATTTTAGAAAAGCAGGCCTGGAGCATTCACAGCAGAAGGGAGACGGTTCTGAGCACACAGAGCCTCCTGCAAGCTTTTCCCAAGGCTAGTTCGAAACCTTCCTATTGATTCCGTCTGTGTGCGATAGCCTTTTACACCATTTCTGATTCATTTTGTTTCTTCAGTGGAAATCATTTTTTTCTGCACCCTTGTGTCTCCACTTTTGTTTTCTTTTGACTCCTCTGGCAGCTAGGATTTATGACGGGCATAATGTTCTGTAGCCTCTCGAAGATTTAGGTGTATTTATTATCCTCTTTCTTTCACTGCTCTCACCAGCCTTTCATTTTTCAGGCCTCTATTGGAGCACTTCCACTGCTGGTAAGAGCTTCAGGAAGGTTTCCATAAAGGGGCTCCTGGAATACTTCAGCAAACACAAATCAGATTTTCAACAGCAGCTAAATGACTTCTTCCCGATGCCGAGCGACTGACATGTACCAGAGGAATGTTTATAATAGCTTTCAGGGTCCATAGCTCATAGAGCAAAGATTCATTTCTGCCCACTGCTTTTTTTTTTTTAACATCCATAGTAAAGAACCTACTCTTTTGAAATTTTCTCTTAGGAAATTATAGTTTTGTGCTTTGGCTTATAAGAAAGATTGTAATGTATGTTGATTTATAATAAAATACAGGCAATAAATCGCCAGCATAGGGAAAACACAAAATAAATGAATTAGCTATCACAAAATATTTTGGGGGAGTGCTTTTAAAGGAAAAAATGTAATATATTCATAGCTTCATGGAAATAAAGATTTCAGGCCCAGAAACACCATGTAAACCATCTTGTCCACACTCCTCCTTTTACAAATGAACAAATGAGGTATTGAGAAGGCAACTGATTTAGCCAAATCTACCAAAGCCACCAGGAGACCGGGTGAAATTTATCCCAAAGTACAAGTACACCTGAATGAAAAACAATCACTGTGCTTTATTCTTTGCTGATCACTCTCAAAGCAATTACCTTAACTTCTTGCTCTGATGAGTTTGCAAGTCTAACCAGTCACAGGTACTAAAAGGATCATACAGTACTGCACTAGTTGTCCTGACACTTCTATACCTCGAGGGCTCCAGGTGATATTTGTAAGTCTGTCAGCACCATTTTCCTTTGTCATCTATGGACCTGGTCCCCAGAGTCACTTCCAAGCACTCCTGAGCACTGCCACTACTTGCTGTGCCCTCTGTTAGAGCTCTACTCTCTGTGCCAAGTGGTCCCACATGAAGTGTGTCCCTTCTCCTCTGCAAGCCACCCTTTGTCACCAGCAACCATGGGTGGAAAACTTGTGACCTTGTTTCTGGTGTGTATATTTCACTCTTTTTTTTCTGCTCTGCTAATCAGCTTTCTGCACTTTCCTTTTATATGACAGACTATATTGCTAAAACTGCAACTCAAGTGTTTATGCAATTTACTCCCACGGAGCAACTTCATGACTTCATGAATTTCTTCAATTCCAGAGTCTCAGGAAGGAAAATCGACTAGTTTGTCTCGACTAGTTTGGCCACTTCACATCTTAGGGTATATATAATACGAAGATGCCCACAAAACATCAGCCTGTAGTAAACGGAAATAAAATACCAAGAAGAGGAAGAAATGCCCATGAGCCCAGCAGAGATCTGAATGGATTAATTGTGGGACCATGCCAGACATCGTGATGCCCATCCCAGGCCCCCTCTTCCTCTTTTTCTACACAGATACGTTCTCCTGTGAGAATCAAAGAATGTGAATGAATAGAAGTCACTGTTTTACAAACTTGTTGGACACTCCTGAACATACCTGAATCTCAGCAGTGAATCAAACGTCAGCTGGAATTTATACTTGACCGCATAAATTAGCTTCCCAATATTTAAAATAACAGAGGTACAGTTCCCCCAGAAAAAAATCTCACCCATTGATTTTAAGCACAGGACTAATTTACATGATTTGGCACTCTTGATTGTTAGAGAAAATACCCAAAGCCAATACTGATTATATATTAGGTAATAAAAATTATTCATTATTTCCTTCCCACAACATCTGCCCTAAAACTCTTGCCTTTAAACCATGCATCTGGGTCATAGCTTCTCCCCCAAAATACTTGAAATACCCAAGTGTAATTTTAAGCGCTAGTCTAGAATTACCTAAAAATTAATTCTCATTTATTTACTGGGGAAACATAATAACTTGTTTTCATGGTGCTGGAAAAGGTGAAATCTTCCCTTTATGTCAAAATTTAGTCTTCCATAATAACATTATACTCTGTTGTTTAATTCAAGACAGACTTTTCAGTCCACCCAACCCAGAAGGCACAGAAGGGGCAGCGTAGCTCCAGAATAACAATGCTCCCACCAGAGGTGCTGGGCTCTGGCTTTCAGTGCAGACTTATTCAGGTCAAATAGCCGCTCCAAGAGAAGAACAATTTGGAAACAAACTCATCTCATTTATTGTAAAGCAAGAAAATACAATTATGTAATTTGCAAGTAAAATGAGGTTTTCAGTCTTTAAATTTAAATTGCTGAATCCCTTAACATACTCCCTTATATGCTTTGTATTTTCTGTGATTATATCTCCTCTTGCCTGTGATGGCAGAGACCAGACATTAAACTTTTCAAATCCTCTGCAGCTATTTTGATGGCCCCTTATGCATTGTGCCATCTCCTGCCTATTGACTTAAACTGGGTGCAAATCACTTACATTTTAATTGCATTTTTAAGATTAAATTGAATCTTCTGACTGAATACTAAAGGGCATAAACACAAAGCTATTTACCATTCTTTACTTCGTAGAGCATATTTTGAATTTTGAATGATCTTTATAAAATACTAAACCTCCAGCTTTCTATTCAATCAAATGTATTTGAAGTAAAATGGAAGACACAATTATGTCATGAATAAAGTAAAAGTTCCAGTCAGCAGAATTGGATTGCTACCAGCTTCACCCGACTTTATCCCTTCCCCTGAAACTATTTTCCTTAATCAGAACCATCTTCTAAGAAGGTGAGGGAAACTCCCGCTGAGAGATACTGATCCGAGATTATTCTCGGTAAATGTCACCACGATAAACATCGTAGAAACCATGTCTCTAAAGCTCTATTTACCTGCTCAGGCATACTTCCCTCTTGGGGCTTGAACAACCTAACCAGGCCAGTGGTCTATGAGCAAGAGTCTCAGGAAAGAGCCAATACGTTCCTGCTAAATCTCTTATACTGAAAAAACTGCTCACATCTTCAAACTACCTATTCATTCATTTATTCATTCACCTACTATATTTTGTTTTGATTTATTCTCATGAGTGGAAGAAAGGGGTCTAAGAAAGTGTCCAGTGTTCATGGTGGGAAAGAAGGGAGCGCCTGTCTATGAGTGCCCCATTTTTGTGAGTGTGACCCTGATGCTTGAAGCCGATGTCAGATGTAGATGACTGCTCACTTCTGGCGCCACCCTCCAGCTCAGGCCACCAACAAACACGCCTCTGAAATTGGCTACCTCTTTTCATATATTGGCAGTACTTTCCCAGGATAGCTCTGTTACTTGGTCTACAATTTCTTTAGAGAACGCTTTTTGAAAAATTGTTTAAAATAAATTACTCTTCAAGGATAAATAAGCATCCCACATTCCCCATGGAATTTTCAGTAGTTAAATTCTCTGTCATGCACTACTACATTTCCCACTGGGAAAGAGTCAGACTGTCTGTGCTTTTGTTTTCGCTTGGTGTTTACTGGAAAGCCTGGCCTGGAGTATCTAGAAAATAAACATTTATATACTTGCAAAATGTTAAATTATTGATAATTACACATGCATTTTACTAAGATCAAGACAAATTAAAACATTGCAAACATGCCATGCAAACGCACGTTCTTTCAAAATTCCTTTCTGTGACCATGTAACTTTGCAAAAATTTCTCAGCACTGTCAGACATCAAACAAAGCTTTTTTCCCTAACATTTTGGATGCTAACAACACACTCAATAGACTAGATGGTTGGAGATAAGATTTATTTTCAAAAAATTGAAAAATTAATTTGCTACATCCTCTGTGCTGTATGTAGCAGATGTCCTAAGAATCTAATGCCTGTGTCATTCATATGAACATCATTGCTGTGGTTTCTATAAATAGAAAAGCCAGGATGGAATTTTTAGCTCAAAACTAATGGTTGTTCATGAAATCTCTTAGGTATAGTAAATACTAAATCATTGAATAAGTATTAAAATAGTAATGCTTACAGGATAGGAAAAGGGTCCAAAGGAAACAGTCTGAAATCTTAATTTATTTGCACTCCAAAAGTTAGAAGTCAGGGACAAGGAGGCCACGCTAGCTGGAATGGCCACCAGAGTGGGACAGATCCAGCAGGCTGCCCTTGCACCTCAATCACACACCTGCTGGGTGAATAGAGCACGGTGTGTCTTCTCATTCACTTTTCTGTTCATTCATTTATTCCACAATTATTATGAGCATCTGCTGAATGGAAAGACACTACCAGATAGTAGGTATACTTCAATGAACACGAAGTCCCACCCCCTGCTCTAGTAGAGCATTGCTGTTTAGTAGGGCCCGTCAAACAAAAAAGACACAGACATGTAGCTATGAACACAAATTGAGACTGGTACGGGCCCTAAGAGTATTTCTGCTTAAGACTGTGTAGAAGAGGTTACTCGAGGTAGTATGGTCAAAGATAGTTACGTTGAGGAAATCACAGTGACGTTATTACCTGAAAGAGGAAAGGAGTCAGACACACTAGCAGTGGTGGTTGGGGGGATCGTTCCAGGCTGGGTGCCAAAGGCTGGAGTTGGAGAAGAACCCCGTGTCTGTAGGAATCCGAAAGAAGCCAGCGTTCAGGAGCTCCAAGACATGGAGACAAGGTCAGAGAAGAATAACAAGTTATGTAGGATTCTTTGACAGGGTACTATCTAAGATTCTTTTTTTTTTTTTAACATAAAGTGAAATTGAAAGTTAGTGAAAGTCATAAGTAAGGAAATAACTCGATTCCATTTATATTTTCAAAAGATTGCTGAGGCTAGTTTGCTGAGAACAGTCAGGAGAAGAAGGCACACAGGAAGACAGAGGCTGCTGCAGTTGCCAAGCTCTAGGGCAGGAAGGAGGGAGACTTTGTGCGCAGGCGCAGCTTGGAGCCAGAGAGAAGTGGGCAAGCTTGGTGTGCACACTGAAGGAGGACGCAACCAGCTTCGGTGACGGGTTCATGGAGGAGGGTAATGGAAAGGATGACGGATGATGCTTGGCTTTCTAGTATGATGGCGATGTCATTTTTACCAAAGTGGGACAAACTGAGTAAGAAATAGGCAGGTGTAGGCAGGAGATTTTGAGGTTAGACTAAATGTCACTATGCTTTTTAAATTGAAAAGTCCTTTCTAAAAAATTCAATAAGCATTATGCAGTCAAAGTCCTTGCAAGCTTCTCTGTCTCTCTAACTTCTCTTTCATGCATGTGCTTTATATACACACAGGTCTGTGAAAAGCTACAGATTGAGAACACTTTGAAACCCATGCTTCAAAGGGTCCCAGGTACCAAATGAAGCCATGATTTCTAGTATAGGGGTCTGCAAACTTTCTCAGGTCATGGCGCCTGCTGTGGTCCAAATGCTTGTGGTCCTTCTAACATTTATAGGCTGAAGTTCTCACCCTCAAAGTGTTGCCTTAAGAAGTGAGAGGGGACTAGGTTAGGGAGGGCAAAATCATCGCAAACAATGGTGTCTTTACAAAATGTCCCCAAGGGAGCTTGTTTCCCCTTGCACTGTATGAGGCCACAGCAAAAAGGTACCATTCGTGAACCAGAAAGTGACATTGTTACCGTGCTTCCCAGAATTCAGTACTGTGAGAAATAAATTTCTGCTCTTTACAAACCACATGGCTTATGGCATTTTGTTATAGTGTCCCAACCAGACTAAAACAGTTCCTTTGGTGACTCAGTGCTTTCTTCATATGTGTGCAGCCACATACATACAGACACATACAAGTATATTAGAGAAATACCTTTTATTTTGGCCTTAAACAACAACATTCATTTGCCAATGGGTTGGTTGTACACACTTTCTGTATACTACACAGCTTCTCAAACCTCAGAATCAACTGGACACTGCCATCTATTCCTGTTTCATGTGGAATTCTGCATGCTTGTTTTTGCTGTTGTTGTTTTCATCTCAACAACCACAGAAAACTCAACTTCATAAAGATGTAGCATCACTAAGAGGAATGTAATACAATCTAAGATTGGAACTGTCAGTGTCCTCGAGCTAGTAATCCACCAATATTAAAGATGGTCTTGTTTTCTTGGAAAATTTAAAATATCCTGCTGTGCCCCTGCGAGTTCCCTGAGGTGTCCTGCGGGCCCTTGGCACATAGCGTGAGAAACGTCACCTTGGTGGACTGCAGGAAATTTTATGTTAACATTAACCCATATTCTCAGAGCAAAACAGGACTCAGGGCAGGCATTGGCACAGTCCCTTTCTTTCCTCAAATCTGCTTCTCCTCACTGTAAGGCACCAAGCTACCAAGATCGTGTATTTTTCCAAAGTCATTTCCATTGTAAACTTCCCATACTCATGAACCTCCAGCGGATTGCATTGGTGTTGTTGGATTTAAATTCCAAAACTGGACCAGACTTGAGCTCCTCCACCAACTGACTGTCTCTTCCATTTGTTCTCCAGCTCCTGGCTCCAGCTCCCCTGAACCCATCACTCTGGCAGCCCCGGATGTTTCTTCCCAGGCCTTTGTTGCACTATTCTCCAGGGCTTTGCTGTTTCTCATGTATAATGTCTTCACCTTTTTGGTGTCTGTCCACGCCTCTCGCTCTTTCAGGGAGTAAACTGGATGCAGCTGAGCATGTGCATACTGCCAGGCCGCCTGCATCTCCTCCTCATTAGCAGTATAATCATAAATTACCACATTTCCTTTACCTCTGCTTCCTTAGCTGTGAAAGGGGAGACTATTACCTACCGCAGGGAGTTACCAGGAGGACTAAATCATTACTGTAAAATTTATCAGTGCCTCACATGCTGGAAGCATTTAGCAACAGTTAGCTTCAGTTATTTTTGTTGTAGAGTTTTTACTTTCATTACAGATGGCCCCTTCCTTATATGCTTGTTTCTCTGAAACTATGGTGAAATTTTCTTCTCAAAGACAAGCACCACAGATTTTCAAATTTTGACCTTTAGTTTGACTGGAAAAATAAAGCACTTTCTTAGACAAATGCAAAATAATCATGTAGATAAATGCATTATTTAATCAGCATTCTGCATTTTATGAAAAGTTTGCCCAAGCTGACTTTTACCCATAAGGTATCATGGAAATTTATTTCTTAAAATGTTAACAAATCTACTTGGAAACCTTCTAAACTACTTCTCCATTCTCTTAAAAAGAGGCTACTTACTGTATATAAATTAAATTAGTTTTGACTCATTACTATCAACACAAACATTCATCACAGGGCAGTAATTCTGTCTCGTGGCCTCCCCACCTCCGTCCTGTCTGCTCTTTCTCTTCTCGTCATATTTCCCTGGGACGATCTCGTCCCATAAGTCAGAGGAAGAAGGCCTAAAAGGCCATTAAGTTTATAGCCTCACTTTTCAACTAAGAGGCTTGTTCACCACCACAATATGTTATACCCTGAGAAGGTACATAATTGGGCTTGGTGAAGGCCAGAATAATAATTTAGGACCAGTAAGGCCACAGACAGTGGTTGAAACAATGAAGCACTGGTTCATAAAGCAGGACTTTGCAATAACTATTCAAAATTAGCAAAGTTTTAGATGTTTTTCATGGTTTGGTTCTGAAGATGTTTTGAGTGTGCGAACTACAGAAAAGCAAGGTCTTTCCCATGTTTATAATGCAGTGCTTTAAAACGGTAGGGTGGGCCTGACATCCACACACAGAGACTCCACTTGCACAGAGCAGTACTGCTGCTCCATTTCATTGATACTCTTCCAAACATCTCATCAGAAGAGCCCTCCACCTCCAAAATATGAATCCACTGCCTTAAATCTGAGGCAGCCATCAGGTCGTCATTGACAGACAATGGATTCCGATGGTCACAGGAATGCATGAGGAGCTGGCGTGTGGCCCTGCGCCTGCCGGAGGGTGAACATTCATTATAGTGACTACCTGTTCCTTGTACCGCCTCCTTGCATGCATTAAACAGCTACTGCACATGGAGGAAATCACTATAGGACTGTTCATCGTGTGCATGCCCATGGCCGTATGACCGATCGGCAGGCATCACTACCATCGCCAATGCCTGGCAGTGCTTAACTCATAGCAAGAACGTGAGCTGTGCCTGGTTCATGATGAGCTGCCTCAAGGAGGTTATAAAATCCACTGTGATGGCTGATTTTATGTATCAGCTAGTCGAGGCCACGGAATCCAGTTCTTTGATCAAACACCAGTCTCATTATTGTTGTGAAAGTACTTTTTAGACGTGATTAACTTTCGAATCAGTTGACACTGAGTAAAGGATATTATCCTCTAGTCAGCTGAAAGCCTTAAGAGCAAAGACTAAGGTCCTTTGAAGGACACAATTCTGCCTCAGGCCACCTTTGGGACACAAGACTGCAACACCAACTCTTCTCTGGGTCTACAATCTGCCAGTCGGTCCTGCAGATTTTGGCCTTGTTAACCCCCATAATCATGCCAATTCCTTAAAAAGGAATCTCTGTCTGTCTGTCTGTCTCTCTCAAACCCTCCCTCCCTCTCTCTCTCTCTCTTTCTCTTGCACATACACACACACGCACGCACGCACGCACACACCCCTTACTGATTCTGTTTCTTTGGAGAGTCCTGACTGATACACTACCAAAGCTAGGTGATAGCTACTTCCAATTTGACTATTCTTTCTGGTTAGTATGAATGTTCCTTTTCAAATGTAGAAGGCTATAAATTGGTGTGTTGCAAGTAGCTAGAAGACCAGAAAGTCCTCAGTCTGGGGCCTTTAACAGTCTTCACCCTTGGGTTAAATTCATTCCAAAATGTTTTAGTACTACTTAAATCAAAACAAATCAAAATAGTAACATAGAGTCAATGCTGCTCTCTAGAATATACTGTGTTAATCCAGCTGGGACAAATGTAACAGTGCTTCTGATTCCCTGTGGTGATGCCACTCCTACCAAATCCAAGATATAACTTTCGAAGTCAAGATGGAGAGAGCAGTGGCCACACTAGAACAGATTCTTTGTACCTACTCAATAAAGATTCCACCCACAGCACAGGAAATCAAAAGCTCTAGTTAAAACTTTGCTTCTCTAGAGAAATACTTTCTTTGCTTCCTTCCTTCTCCAGAGTTAGGATGACCTTCAAGTAAAGTCCTGACAATATTTTCAGGTAATAGAATATTCAGTCAGCTATAGTTCACCTTTTCATTCCCTGTATTACATTTCCTTAGAATAACAAGAAAGAAGAACAATGTACAAAGAAGAGGGTAATACCTTGTTCCAAAAAGTTTTAGGGCTACTCTGAGAAATGTACATGACACAGAACATTAGATGGGGCAAAGGAAAATGGGAATTATGTGAAAGGGGAGGAGGAATGAAAAGGAGAAAATACAGTTGAGCAACTAAAATAAAGTTGTAGCGAGGACACAATAATTCACAGCCACTCCAAAACTAGATATCTATAAACATTTGCAAAACTTGAAGCAGTTTTGTTTTGTTTTATGTCGGATCAGCAATTCAGGTTATATTTTTCCTCACAAAATAGAACCATCAGTTTTGTTACAGATCTTCAAATTATACAAGTAAATGGTTGGGAGAGTTTCATTTAATCATCTAAGAGTTTAGGCTGAAATTTACTTCAGGCAGATAAGGTAGATGCACAAGGATATGTCAAATTCTCCAGTGGCTTATGATGAATTCTACTCTCTGTTGTTTGTAGATAAGGACTTTTCAAAGTGGTCTGTGCATTTGAGAAATAAAGTGAATGGAAAATTTCTCTAAGGAGGGCATATTTCTGATGACTAAGATTAGTACATTATGTCTACTCCAAACTAAGTCAATAATGGATTGTTCCCAGATAAGCACACAAAAATGGGTTATATGTAACTTAGAGCTGAAATAGCAGACATAAATTAACTAATTTAGCTCACTGTAGAACTGGTCCAAAGAAACCAAAAAGAAAAAATTCCCAAAAGACTCAAAAAATAATTGACTGGGATAGCATGACTTTCACCAAGTGATCGCATAAAGGTCATTAATAACCGCAGGAAATGACTAACCCATTCATAGTTTCTGTGGAACAGTAAATGGTGTGGAATCTGAATTGCATAATGCAGTTTATCTTTCAAATTTTCCTTCTTTCATGATCCAAGTGAAAAATCGAGCACTCATTACGTGAGAGGAAAATAAAACTATGCAGGATCATAAATTTCCAGAGAGCTGTGTTGGAAAGCACATCTTGAGGTGGTACAGTTTTAATTGATGGGGAAAATTTCTCAAAATTGTTGTAAACGATTTTTCATTAAAGATTTCTAAACCTGTGAATTTGTTTGCAACAAAAGTACTACTGTTTTTAAAAGGGTCTCTGAGGATTGAAGAAATCAAATTCAAGAAGTAAACTTCAGACATTATTTTACCAGGAATTGAAAACAGCATATAATGTTCTGTGTTTTGTCTCCTTCCATGGGGAACCTATGCTAGTAAGATTGTACATTTTCTATTCATTAAGATTACAAACATTTGGGCCTGGGGATTTAGCTCAATGGCTAGAGTGCCTGCCTTGCAAGCACAAGGCCCTGAGTTTGATCCCCAGCACGAAAAAAAAAAAAAAAAAAAATTACAAATATTTGAAAATGCTAGATTTTTTCAATAATTAAAACTGTAAACTGGAAATGGAAAACCATAGCTTTCCTCTCATAACTATGGTAACTATAGCTTACTTGACTTACTTAGAATATATGCAATGCTTGTTGCCATAAAGGAGGGTGAATACAAGATTCCTGGGGTAGAAGATAGAAGGTAGACCAGAGATAAAAACAGAAGTGCACAAGAGAATTGTTTCTCCAGGAAATATTTTGTATTATGAATATACATTCCTAGGCAGTATCCTACTATTAGAAAGAAATCAGTTCTCATGATTGTAAAACAAAGATCCCAGAGGACATGTTAAAATCCTTGCATTGTAACCAGGCCTCCTTTATTGCTGGTAAATTCATACAGGTTTTTCCACATCACCTTGCCTCAATGTTAAATAGAGAGAGTATCTTGTCCAAATATTTTACTGAGTTGAGGAAAAGAAAAGTGAGATGATGTATAAGAAGACTCCTTAAAGGTTAAAAAAAAAATCCTACTTCATTGCAATATTTTCTTGCTCTGATCTTCCATAAAGATGTCCTCCACTTCAATAGTTTTTTAGATCTTGCAGTTCATTTTCTTTTTCCCATCTCAACAGCAAAGCAAATGTTCCATAAATTCCAATGGAGAAAACAAATCTCCTCTAGCAGATTCTTGAATTTTCTACTGAGTCATATTCTATCAGACCAAGATAAAACAGCTTTCTGGAAGTTTGGAGCCCCATTAAAGAGGGAGTAGGCAAGTGTTGGAGTGGGATTCCAGCCAGTTGGAAAGTTGGGTTAATGTTCAAGATGGACAGATCACCAGTACAGCCCAGGAAAATCCCCTCCACATCTTCTTCACTTGGAATCTGTGTTCAACCTGCATTGCAAATTCATTCAGTGTCCCTCATTAAGTCACAAAGTGTAGAAAACAAAATTGCCTCACCTTAGTAGATAGAAGTAGGCACAATTTCTTATGGAGAGCCCTTGCTCTTCTTTCGTGTTGTGTTTGGAAGGACCTTCAGAAATCATCTGACCCAGTGATTTCCAAAGATTTTCGGGTGCAAAATCTGTTTACTAAATGACATCTTGTCCTAAACGCTGATCTATAAGACAGGCTGCAGCTGACTCTGCTTGGTCAACCTGGGGGAAAAAGAAACTCAACTTCCTTGCTTGCCTCTTTGGACTACTGTCACTTCTTCCGAACCACAGAGCTCTGTGGAATGCAGTCTGAAAGTAATTCATCTCCTCTCTCATCTATGACCAAGAGATATTTATCCTCTTTCCTGGCAGAGGAACCAGAGCCCGCCACCACGGGCTACACCTAGTGCTCACTGGATTACACAAGCCCTTCTTTATTGTCTTCCAGTTTCTGATTTCCCCTGAGCACAAGTGACTCAGTGAAACCTCTGTGAGCATATTCCAAGGGCGCCCGGGAACAGGGGAACATGTAAAGTTTATAAACAAAATAAAAAGATGGACTTAGGAACACCTGTAAATAAGATTCAGCCACCCAATGATAGAACACATTATAAAGAAGAGATAAAACGAAGGCTGGGGAAGCTAAGAGCAGCAGTTCCAAACTGCTGGTTTCACTTTAACATACTCAGAATTACTGAGGACTCTATAAGTCTTTAGGTCCTCTCTCAATATTTACCCTAATAGTAAACACAACTGAGAAATTTTGAAATATTTATTAATTCACTCACTTTAAAATCATGTCAACAAATCATTGTTATTTTATAAAAATAAATGGCATTTTTAGAAAAACAAATATATTTTCCAAATGGGAGAATGAGAAGAATGGAATTGTACCTATTCGCAAACACCCTTAACACCTGGCTGAAGAGAAGGTAGTTGGCCTCACATCTGCTTCTGCATTGGAGCTACTGAGTCATCACCCCGCGTCCAGCCTCTGGGAAACGCCACCAGGGACTCAAGAGAACATGCGGGGAATGGACAGCTTAAGGTACTGTGGAAATTATACCCAGCAGGGGTCTCTGGGACCCAGAAAGGTACTCAGATAACAATTTGAGAATACTTGGTCAGGAAAAAGAATAGAGAATCGTAGGAATCAAGTTAAATCGGGTAAGGAAGGCAAAGATAGCACTTCTGGGTCCATCTTTCACAAGCCTTTTCTTGGAAACAGATAGAAAAACATGAATTAAAGCAGATAACAATAAAGCCAAAATGGTGTTTGAAACTCAAGGTGATCTGATTAGCTCTGGGTAGGAAAAAATATATCTGGCCCATTTACTTTTAGATATAAAAAGAGAATGAAGAGTAAATTATACTATTATCTTTCTAATTAAACAGACATAAATGAAGTAAAAGTTTATTGTCACCATTTCACCTGCAAAATTCGAGGGAGGATTGTTCCCACATGGTGGAAGAATCAGCAGTATGAGGACAAGAGTCCAATTTTTAAGGCAATTTTGTAAGAAACCTATTTTACTTAGGGAAAAGCTAAGCTGTTTAAGGACCTCTGTGATTTGTTACAATGTGCAGTAATTTTTATGTGTTCCCTGGCAGGCAGGTGGAATGTAAGAGTCATTGCTATAATGACTTATGACTCTTTCAGTGTGAACATCAGACTGAACAGTAAGCTTTCTACCTGGTTCTGTTCCCTTTAAAAATGGGTTGTGTGCTGAACCAATCCGCTTGTCACATTCTCATAATAAGTCTTTTGGGTGCTCTCCACGTCAAAATTCTCAAAAGTGTGTAAAGCCATGTGTCACCTGAGGAGGTCGAGAGGGTGTGAGGAGCGGCAGAGAACAGGACTTGGCCTGAGAACTCTGGTCCCATCCACAAGCCGCTCCAGGCCTGGCCTCAGACAGCCTTACATTTCATGGGAAGGGTGCTTTCTAAAGTTCCGCTTGGTGCAGGAGAGTAACCATGATGCATTTTAAAATCTGAAGATACAATCTTATCTTTTCTTTCTTTCTTTTTGGTTTTGTTCAAAGCAAAAGACTAAAAGAAAAATAAAAAAAGATTGTGTATTAGAAATTCAACTTGTGTAACCCTAAGTAAGAAAACAATCAATCATACGAAACCAAACATATTTTTCAACTTTGCCTTTTGGTGCACAGCAAATAATAAATTTTCAAAGGACTATAAGTAATAACTTGTTAGGGAGAAAATTGTTTTCAGAAATAAAAGAAGCAAAGTAGTAAGAGAAATTGCACAGATGAAAACTTTTAAAAATGCAATTTGCGCTTGCTTTACCCTCCCTTTGTAAAAACCACTTCAATCCAATAGAAATATGAATACTTTTGAAGTTGAAAGAAGTTTCTAAGAGAACTATCTCTTTGATTACTTCTGAAGTTTCAAGTCTCCAATATTTTATTTTTGATTGGAATATTCCTGTGACAGGCACAACGTTAACATTTGCAAAATCTAATTGAGACATCAACAATGGAGCGGTGCAATTGCATGCAAATAGAAGGCCCCAGCAAGAAGAAAGTGCCAGGCAAATAGTGACACAGACCAGAATAGCACCGGCATTTAGAGATTACTGCAATATGGAAACACAGTGAAGCAAGCGGGAAAAAAAAGGTGGGTAAATGTTTCCCAGAGAAACACTGATCTGGAAAATTCACATTACCCTTTACCTTTTTCTCAACTAAAAATACATAGTGTAGTTTTACTGGAAAAATTCTGTGTGCTTATTTTTAACGGAGGAACTAGTTGCCCGTGTGAATTAGCCGTCAGGGAGCACATGAAAAAAAGACCTGTCACAGATTTCATATGACCTCAGCAACACCTGACATAGCACAGAGGTGAGTGTGCTGTGTCCTGGCACTAGTACCAGCCGATCGGCACCAGAAGACTGTCCCCTTCTAGGGAAGTGACAGGAGCGCGGCACCGGAGTGGGTCTTCTCAGTGTAGTTAAGCAATTCAGGAAATGTGAGAATAAATATGTTAACCTGACGGGAGGTCAGGGAAGTACAGAACTTGTGCGCCAATTCCTAGCGAAGTTGGCCTCTAGCAAAGTCGAAGTCTGTGAGACTCCGTATCTTATCCGTGACATACACCGGTGATAATAATATCATGAGGAGCAGTGAGATAAGGCATAAGAATGTGAAGTCTGTCTTTGGTGTGCTCATTTTCTTTCTTTCTTTCTTTCTTTCTTTCCTCCCTTCTTTCTTTCTCTTTCTTTCTTTCTTTCTTTCTTTCTTTCTTTCTTTCTTTCTTTCTTTCTTTGTTGTCTTTCTTCCTTTCTTCCTTCTGGATCAGCTGGTGTTCTCTGGGCATCTGTTTAGCAATGCAATAGTTTGCACACCAATATTCCAAGTTTTTATGAATCTTGATTATAATACCTAACCAAGACTTGTAACAAATACGGTATTTGTTTGATAATATAAATATACACACAACCCTCATATTTAAGATTCTCTCTACCATATGCAGGCAAGGAATTTTTACAGGCTAATAGAAATGTCTATTGATTGGTTTTTCCGTGAGAATTGATGGATGTTCTCATGTTCTCTACCCTGAGCCACGAGGGCATGAATGGGATGGAGTAGCAAACATTTCTCCCCCTCCTTTCTGTTCTCTTACTCTCCTCTGGCTCCAGAGCATTTTCACTTTTGTTCACCCAACATCCTTTTTCACACCAGCAATCCCACCTGAAGGGCTGTACAGACATGTGTTTGGGGCAGCACTTGCATCTACTTTTATTTTTCACGAATCGTTTACGGCATTTCTTTTTTTTTGTCTTCCATCAGCACCATCCTGTCCCCTGGAGATGGAATGCTTCAGGAGTTTCTTCCAACAACTTCTTGGCATGACTGAAGGCTCTTGCTGGCCCTGAAGAAATTCTGTTTCTCTGTGAAAAGCACACCCCAAAGAAGCAGGCTTCCTCCGCTGCTGATTTCCGGTCTCTTTGGGTGTAAACATTCCTCTCGCAGGTTAGAGGACAGCGAAGGGCTCTCCTGGGGAGGAGCAGAAGGCCCTTTTATCTTAACTCTTCTCTCCCTGACCTTGCTTAGAAATGATGCTGGAATTTATAAAGCACTGTAACGTTTGACTTCTTTTTAATCCACCATTGGGTGTTGTAGCAATAAAAGTTCAGGCATAAGGCAACTTGCAGTGAAGCTATATTTTATTGCTGTAGAACTAGATCACATAAGCCCTACTCCAAAATCAGCAGGTCTGGAATCCCAGGGAACCAGCAACAAAGGACATAAAAGTAATTTCCCCTTTTATATAATTATCCTTCTTTAATTAATAAAAACTTTAAAATTGATTTTCAGATTTTTCTAAATTTCTATTACATAAGATTTAGAAAAAATAAAAAAGAAAACCACTTGCAGCCTTCTACAATAATTTGTGTTTATTTCTTAATACACTAAGCATATTATTTTCTTGATTTTTTGAAACTTAATGCACCCTACAAATACCTTTCAGGATTCCATGAAGTCTTTTGAACCGTCCTCCTCCCACAATGAGATTCTCTTTTGTGATTTCAGTTTTGAGTTATCTCAGTTGATATAAATTCATGTATTCTCTTTTCTTTGCTGTATATATTAAATGTAAAAGAAATATTGTTTTATCAGCCTATTGCTTTGATGAAGACTTAGAAGCACAGGTGGGGACAAAGAGCCACAGCAGAGAGACTAAGTGCATATTTTGAGTGGATGTCTGCTACCATGGAAACCTTTCCAGTGTCTCACCACGGCAGCACCACGGTGGCCCATCAGGTCTAATACAGAGTGACAGAGTCCCCTGGCCTCCAAGCAAGCAGAAAGCATGACTTTGGCCCAACCTTAGAGTATGTAGAAAAGACGACCATCTTCGAGGGAAGTCATAGAAGCCAGAACACATTCTTGTCTGTCTTTCAGACCTTGGCTAACTTTGAATCAAGATACTTGAAGTAAATCGCTCCATTACTATTTCACCGGAGCTAACTTCCATTCTGATCTGGAAAAGCTATGTTGAATGAACTCATTATATACCCCAGGCTGGCCTTAAACTCACAGCGATCCTCCTGCCTCAGCCTCCTGAGTGCCAGGATTACAGGCATGGGCCACCACGCCTGCCTCAACCAGTATCTTCTGTCGGCCCAGCACCAGGCCTCACCACAGAGGCTTTTCAGCCTGACCACTTTCCTAGCAGTACTGAAGCACACGGCAACAGCTCATGAAAGGCTCTATCCCCATCAACCTCGACAGAAACTGCGAGAAATGCAGGAACATTATTAGGAAGGGCTGGTGCGGGTTGTTGACTCAAGGAGTAAGTAAATGCTACGGTCTAGTTTTGGCATCAAATTTTTTAACTGGATTGAGGACATTGGGACACATTTTCAAATTGTTCATACTGTCAAAAATTCCTTTCCTAAAATTGTAGTTCAAAAAAATTCTCTCCCCTAACGTCATAGGCAAAAGTTAATTTTGGATGGATAAAAGAGGGAAAAGCAGAAGAAAATGATCATCATTTTTAAGATACAAAAGAAAATCAGGACAAATGTTTATTTGATATTTGGATTAGGAAAGGCTGTTTAAGCTTTATGTAAGAAGAGCAATCACAAAGTATTGTGCTTCATAAATATTAATACTCCTATTTAACAGTACAATAAACAAAATTAAAGTCCATCAGACAAAATTAAAATTGCTGACAGAATATTTGCAACCAATATGACTTTGTCAGTAATCTTAAACTATAAATAGGTAATGAAATAAAAATAGCAATGATAATTCAACAGATAAATATGTAAAGATCGTAAAGAGAACATTACAAAAGAATAAAATGTCAGAAAATGGGAAATAAATGCATCTTCCCAGAAGACAGAAGATGGAATACACATATTTTCCCTGTTCCTCCACAAATTCAACTAAAAACACTGGACATTATACATAAAACAAACAACGAGTCTGTGAAGGGCAGAAAGAGAAAAGCTAGAGAACCAGGAAGCTAAGGAACACAATAGCTGTTAGTTTCCTGGGTCTCTTCTTATCTTATGTATTCTAGACATAGAGCTAACAAGGTCAGTGATCTGGAATCATCAATAAACACAGACAAGAAAAAATCCACACAAAATCTCGCTCTTCCTAGTCAAAGAACAAGGAAAGCGACAGCCTATATAAAAAGAGAAGTTGTAGTTCACCTCTGTCCTAGTTAAGAACCATGTCGCAAAGACCTCGTGCAGAGCTGGACGTCTGCTCCCCTCGACAGTAATGGAGTGTCCCCTTCTCTTCCCACTGGGCTCGGGCAGAGGATGCCTACTGGAGCTGGTCTCCCGTCACTCCCCAGCACTGGTGTGATGGCAAAAGCGCCTCCATTTACCCTAGTTCTTCCTTGTTCGATGGCCTCCATAGAAACCTGGCCTGCATTCATCCAAGCTACTCACTGTCAGGGGGCCTCCACAGGAACCTGAGCCTCTGCCGGACTGTTAGTTCTCTGCAAGCCGCACAGGAAACCACGTACTGTGGGGCAAACCAACTGCACCTAGTGCTGCCTGTGATAAATCGCTCTTCTTGATAAATGTTTGAATCAACAGTTCTGTAGTGATCTTGATTATGATGCACACAACTGCCTATGATAAATCGCTCTTCTTGATAAGTGTTTGAGTAACAGTTTCATAGCAATTTTGTGATTATGATGTACACAATTCTATAACAATCTTGTGACTCTGATGTAATTGTGGGTTTTGCCTATATAAACTCCCTTCTGCATCGCATCAGGGGCCAAGAGTTTTTTGGTGCACAAGCCCACTCTCGACTGCTGGCTAATAAAGGACTCAAATTGGCACACATTCTGTGTGCGTGGTAACTCTTTCTCGCGCCTAGATGAAGTGACCTCTGAGTGGCCAGAGGGGTCAGCTCGGGTTCCCACTTCACTGGTGAGGACAGCCTCTTTCTGTGGTTTCAGTGGAGGTTATATAGCGACCAGTAACAAGGCAGCCCTACACTTCCCAGAGAAGTGTGCGCTTAGCAAATACAGCTCCTATAGATATAGACAGCCTCCTGGGAACCAGAAATGCCCTTCCTCATCGAGCAGTAGCTGAGGGTCCACCTGCTACGGTGAATGGATGAAACCTGAAAATTTCTCAAATTTGGCAAAAGATGTAAACCTACAGGTTCGAGAAGTAAAACAAACCCCAAACAGGGTTAGAACGAGAAAGCCATACGAAGTCACAGCACAGTCAAATTTCTAAAAAGTAAACAAGAAAAAAAAAAA